>JBAIZL010000001.1:325860806-325963306 GCA_036971475.1 Prosapia bicincta
TACCGACCCATATGGAGTCTGTATTTAGATATACAAACGGATTGTTATATTTTTTTAAAAACAATATTATTGTGCAATATAACGAATTTACGAAAAATATACAACAAACGATTGAAAATAATTTAGACGTCTTTGGAATAACATGTTTAAACACCGTCGCAAATAATGTCTCTGTTTTAAATAAATTAAAAAAATTGGTTTTGCAATTGTTGTAAGCTGAAGGAGTAAAGAAGTTTTGTAATTGTACTCTGTGAGAATAAATATGTTTTGTAATTTTCCTTGTGTACATTATTTCAAATAACCGCCTTCTTCTGTAATAGGAAAAGACCAAGCAGTAATAAATACTTCGTGAGCATTAACCGTCAATAAAAATAACTGCGCAAGGAAATATTTCTACATGTTTCTAGACATGAAAATAACGTAAGGTATTTGGTAACTTCTACGATCCTAAACAATAATTTTATTCTAACGAGAGTTAAAAAATGGCTGATGATGTTTTATAATTACTAATACAATTATTTTTAAACACTGTTAAACTGAATATAGAGTCAGAGATTTTCTAATTTAATTTAATTGAATTGATAACTTTTATAAAGTGCTAGAAATGTTCAACACATGACGTGACTTACTCTGTACAATGAAATGAATATTCGGGCTTGAACTTTGCCCTCGACAGGAAGTTTTGAGAGCAGCTGTTTTGCGTAACTCAATTATTTGCATGCACATATTAGTCTGAGGCGACAAAATTTAGATCTTTTGATTTCCTTTATTCATGAAATTTATAATATATAAAAATAAATGCATCTTAAACTTGATCATTTAAAAAAATTAATCAATTTGTTTATAATTAACACATATTTTTTAAATAATATTTCGTTAAAAAAGTAGGTAAAATTTTGAATCATTAAATGTATCTTTGGTCTTTCTATGGACACTTTTACTTTCGAACAAACTCTACTTCGTAATTTTGTGACTGAAAACTAAACACAAAATTATGTTATGTTAATGTTTGTAGATTAATAAAGATAAAACAAAATAGCATTTTATGAATTATCCATTGTCTATATCCTATAAATTTTGGTGGGTCTTATAAATAAAATACACTATTTTTGTTTAAAACTTTTTATTTTTCTCAGTTAAAAAAAAGAAATACAATTAAAATATTTTACGCACAAGACCAGAGAGTGGTGTATATTCGACGAGAGCGTCTTGGATGACGAGACAATATGCGGCAGTCTTTTCAGGCAGGTTTGTATTTGCTTCGATTTCAATTCGCACATCTATGGTGCCAGTTTTTAATGATTCATTTTGTCTTGAACAGTCTATAACAAATATTGGTGTTTTTGCAATGAATGTTTTAAAATCTATGGCCGGTCTATTATTGCTGCCATGGTAGTATGACGACTGAAATCTTGTGAAAAAATCGTAGATGATTGCCTTATTACCGTTAAAATTATCGTACGGATAATATTGCGAATTTAAATATAGTTTAATGTTGACAATGTTGCAAAAATCAAAATGACCGGCATTCTTGTTTTTCACATTCCTTCTGTCCGTTTGAAAAGCGATGATGACGTAACGAGGTTTTTCGCTATTGGACGCTGTTTTTACTGTCCAGGTTGAATTTTTTGAAGTCGGCAAAGCAGGATTATCGATGAGTGTCCAACGTCGAAATCCTAATGAAATTGGTTGGTCCTTATCGATTATTCTTAATAGCGATAAATTATAATCATCGGCCACTCGCACGTACGGAATTTTCCAAAATATTTTTGTAATTTTCAATTCGACATTATTGTTATTATTTTCCGTTATAATTGCATTTATATTGGTCGAACTTCTGAGTAATAATAATTCCTGTCTCACGTTTAATAAAATGTGGGCGTAGTCGTCTGCGAATCCGAGTAACATTTTCAGAGGAATACAAAACGAAAATTTATTATCGTGTTCGAAAGGAATCATATTTATATTCCATCCTCCGTTCAATAAAATATTTTTTTCATCTTCAGTGCTGGTTAATAGATTTTTAATTGTTGTCGTAATACCAACGTTTTTCACCCTGTCTATTTCTGTGCCACAAATTTCATATCTGATTTCGTCAAAAAGAAATGCCATCCCATTGCTAATTATTTTAACGCTTTGTTCCTCGTGATTGTTGGCCGGGTTCACTTCCTTATATTCTCCTTCTATATATATGTAACTCTTAGATGGCAACGTGTAAACATTTTGTTGGTGCGCTGGAATCCGAATTTCATCATTTTCACCAAATGTAGTTTGTGCGTACGGAAGATGCGTATGATATTCCAAATCTACAATAGTTTCGTCAAAAATGACCTTTTCATCTACTCGTAACATGTTCTTTATTAACAGTATAACCTAAAGATTCCAAAAATTCTTTGTTCCTTTTTGTTAGCAGCTTATGGTGATCTATTGGCTGACGTCTACTGACTGCCGCTGTAAAATCTGTTGTATTACTACTATTCAAAATTAGAACCATTATTAACTAACACTTCGCCGCAAATGAAGTCTGAGCGTTATATATTCTTCCCGCAAGTTTATCAGTTGTCCGTCCTGATCTTCGAGACGCACTGCAATATTATGAAGTAGTCCTGTTATGTTTAACGGCAGATAGATTACTGTAGTAGGTTTTTCAATAATTTTATAACCAGGTTCGACGGCCGGATAAAATTCGTGAATAATATGACCTTCAACACCGTTTCTATATGAACCTCTAGCAATGTTGCAAACAATTCGAATAACGTCTACTCTGTTAATATTTACCGTATTTTTGGAAGTATGCCAAATATTTGGTTTTAACTCCTTCGCCTCGAACCCCAATAGCGATCCAATGCTGTGCTCTTTGTCGAATCTAATTGCTTTCGAACAGAAGATTTTCGTTTTTAACGTATTGTTATTTCCTTTAAGATCAAACACAATGTTTTTCTCTCCAAAATTTTCATGAATAGCTTCCTTTAAAAACGAAACTATATTATCAATTTCGTATGATCCTTCGGGCAATTCTATAACTTTATTATTATCAAAATGAAATTTATCATTTACGTCTTTCTCAATGTTCGGTATGGTGTTGTAAGTCATAAAATCAATTAATCCAATTTCCCATTTTTCGCTGCGCAAATCTATGGGCGGATATATATCGCAAGAGATGTTTGACCCTTTACCATTTAAACAGAGCATTTTCGCCGGTTATATGTTGTTCGTTAAAAACTGTAAACACAAATGACCGCAGTTGTAACTAGTCAGTTTTTGTTTATTGGTATAATTGTAGAAAATGTTTGCATTGTCCGACGCTGTTTTGAAATATCGAATTATTTCCGGAGATGGAGGCAGATTGCCAAAACTGTCGAAATAGTAGATTTTATTTTTAAATTTTCGATAGGCCACCCAATGCGTTCCCGGTCCTTGTGTGTTGTCCAAATTTATAATACCAGTTTCAGTCGTCAACATTTTTTTGGGCATATTATCGCTCATAAAGATGCCTCTGAAATTCGGAATTTTTAATTTGTTTACATATTTAAATAAATCGATATTTGTTAACGCTCTTTTTGGTAATTTTATTTTTTTTTTTTAGATTTTCCACCACCTCTATACGGTTTCAGGTAATAGCCTTTGCCGGCTTTTTTTCTGTTTGCGCAGCATATTTTTTTCATTCGTTTTAGCACTTTAGTTTTAATTTTATTTTTCGATGACGTTGATTTTTTTTTAGCAGCATTCCTTCTGGTCCTGCCACCTCCGAATTTACTTTTCGCATTCATTATGTTGGTAACTGCATAAGCGGCTGCCCTTTCGCCCAAACTTGCGTCACCTGACGTTACGCGTTCCCAAGCTCTATTGGCTAATTGCTGATCGGCGACGGCTCGATGACTCGAATCTGAATATTGTGAATAGACAACGTCGTGGTCTCTGCACGCTCGATCTAATTTATTTATACCGGCGTCACCCCTCCTTAATCTTTCTTGTAATCTTGTTCCTGGTCCGCAATACTGATAGCCCGGAATATGTAATTCAACTGGCAATAAATCTATAGCCCGATTTATAACCTTTCCCGGTAAACTTGTCAATGAACTTATTAATCCGCTGCCGCTGTACGCACTAAGCTGTTTTTTAGACATTATGTCCTCTTCTTCGTCTTCCGCCTCTTAATGGCGACGGAGGCGATATGAATATTGTTTCTTTCGGTTCTGGTATCAAATGAGCATCTGAAAATCCGACACTATCAGTTTCACTCGCCGCCCTCGGTTCCGATTCTTTATTCAAAATTTTTTCTTTTAATTGCTTTCGTAATTTATTCAATTCACTGCGAATCTGATTTGTACGTGTATTAATATTGTTTTCCAAATCTGCACATTTTTCATTAAATATTTTTAAATTGATAGCGTCTTTGTCTTCTTTCGGTTCGTGTAAATTCGAAAGTCTTTTATTTTGCATATCAAAATCACCGCTTTTGGTCATTTTAAAACCGACGCCAGGAGGCCCAGGAATTCTGTTTCGTCGAAAAGACGCGTTATGCAAATGACGCCCAAATTTATCAACACTCATAAGATGATGTTTACTGGTGAACAGATAATAGCGAAATGATTGTGCAAAATTATGCAATAATTCCGGATTCTTTTAACTCCTCAATTATAGATATTATCTCGTTATTATGGCCTTGATTGCCTGCCAACTGTGATGCCATTAATAATCTTAATCGCTCGCATAATTCGTTGGGATCGTTCCAGTAAATATATGCCGGTTTTTGCTGTTCATATTCTTTCAATATCAAACCGCTTCCACCGGCTTCCCAATCTATATTAGATTTAGGTTTACGCGCCGGAAACAGTTTTGAAATTATTTTCGTATACTTATGACTTCTATTTGATTTTAATTTTCCTATAGCAGAATTGTTGACCCTGTGTGCATTTGTGATAAGTAAAATATGTCGATATTTTGCAAGATCTTCCTCTGTGTAAATATGATCGTCGGGAATTCGCTTAAATAACAATTCGTATATGCCTCGTGTGCCTGCATATCTTATATCGTCGATTATTAGGTCGTCTCCGTTAATTTCCAATTCCTTATCGCCAATCATCCATTTATCGTTTTCTATACGCACACCGAAAACATTATCCGCTTGTCTGGGCCTTTTTATGAAATTTAAAAAATATTCGATTGATAATTTACCTGTAAATGTTTTTCGTATAAATTCTACAGCATCACGCACACCTTTAGGCGTATTCAATAAACCACTAATAGACGGGCTCGATTGGTATACAGTTTCAGGTTTTAAAGCAATACTCGTTGGCATGTCTTCTTCACAATCCTCCATTTCTGTTTCTATGTCGCTGTCTGTAGAGATTTCGTTTTTTATGTCCTCCATTGGCTGTTCGGGTTCTAAAGGTTTTCGCTTCACAGGAATCTCACTGTCCGCCACAATTTCGGTATCACTCATCGGCGATTCCGGTCTGGACGGCCGTCTTTTCGACGCATTTCCGTAGTAATGTTCTTCTTCGGTATCGTATTTTTTTCTTTTCGCTTTCAGATCTTTTTGTTTTCGCTGTATAGTGGCCAAAAGTGTTTTCTCATTCAACTCATGCGTCGGCTTATAGCTAAATTTTTCGGCATACTCTTTTATCGGTTTAATCAGCGGCTCCATAATATTTTTCTCAATATGCCCTTCCATGTCCGTAATGCCTCGTTTTAGGGCGCTATGTTTTTCTTTAATTCTTTTTCTCAATTCTTTTATTTCTAAAATAATTTTTTCGCGCACGTCAAGTGGTTCGGTCAGAGACATCTTTACAACTGAATGAATTCGTCAAACATTATTCGATATCGTCCGTTATTTAATTTTCGCCCTTTGTCTAACAGTAGAAATGAATTTTCGTTTTTAGACCAGGCCAATGAACACATTTCTTTGAAAGCCTCAAATTTCATGTCTGCGTTGGCGTGATCATTGTATGCATGACGTATATTTCTTTCGTCTTGTCGAAATAATATCACTAAATTAGCGTTATCTCGTATCAGTTGCTTTGGTATTCTGCTATATGTTTGGCACAAGTAGAATGTATCTACATCGTTATGGCGACCCATTGCGAAGAAATTTCGAATATTATTTTGGCGTTCGCACATTACGTCATCAAATATCATAATTGAGTTTGGGCTGATTTCATTGGGATGGGGCACATCGTCGTTTTCGGTGAAAATAAAATAACCGACATTTGGTATTTTCGAAAATATGCGACTTAGAAACTGATATTTTGTTTGATTAATCGATTTGGAAAAAATATAGATATTCTCAAAAAATAATGCTCTTGGATGGAATATTAAATTGAACATGAGATTAGTTTTACCACAATTTGACGGTCCCACAATAAGACATCTGATGGAATTCGGTAAAAGCGGACCATTACGCCCATCACACTTATTAGCGCAATCATTTTCGAAATATGTGTCGAAATTCATGACACGTAACGTTTGACTTTGTTTCACCACCTTCATCACATTAATAGATCCTTTTCGTTTATCCAAGTGTCTTTTGTCTTGTCATAACCTAGCCAGCGAACGAGTAATTTATTACCTTTACGACGCACCACTTTTTCAATGAGAAATACGTCACTAAATTTTGTTTTACTCAATTCCTCTTGATAGAAACCGCCCTTTATCTCATTTCCAGATTCGTCCTTTAGTTTATAGGTCACTGGAATAGTTGGTTCAACTTTCCAAATTTTATATATTTCGTGGCTCCAAGACGGCCAATAACCTTTATTGAAAGTCTTTTTCAACCTGCTGATTCTAACTGCATCGCCCACATTAAATCGGTTGCGTATAGATTGCTGTTTCTTTTGTCTATTTTCAACTATACGCCTGAGTACTAAATGCTCGTTATTTTCATTGACATCGGCGGGTCGCATTCCAATTGTTCTGTGCACGGTATTATTATAATTTTCAACTATATCGCCCAAAATGTTTAGCCATTTATAATTTCCTTGCTCGCTAAACGCTCTCCACATTTTCGCTTTCAATGTTCTATTTAATCTTTCAACTATAGACGCTTTCTTATCGGAATGCGTAGAATAATGATTTATATTGTATTTACTTAGTAAGGATTTAATTTTCGAATTAAAAAATTCGGTTCCCTTATCGGTTTGTAAGTGACGCATAGAATATGTATCTAAAATCGGTTGTAATGACTTTTCCATTTCAACAGCATTTTTAGATTTCATCGGCACCGCCAACGCATATTTACTAAAACAATTTATTAAAACCAAAATATATTTATAACCTTTATTCGCTCTAGCGAATGACAGCATTTCCACAAGGTCGGCTTGGTAAAGATCATACAATCCTTTCACCTCAACATGACGAGTGGGAAAATTCCTACGAGCCTGTTTATGAATCTCTCTCGCAATGCCCCTCCTCACTGTTACAGCTGGCGTTGTCATTGTTGTTCTGACTAGCCTAAAATGAATAAATCGTTATTTCAATTGTGTATTATTTGGATAGCCTTGAATTACCCACTACGATTATTAAGTGTCTGCACGAATCTTATAAGGAGGTGTTAATCAAACGCAATACTGACGGATACAATTATTCATTATTAAAAGATATTATGACTATAAATATACCCGATAATGAAGTATACGAATTTTTAAGAGTGTATTCCAAAGAGAGTTTATTGAGTGATGATTTCATGCTAATGAACTATCCACAATACAGAAAATTATTAAGGTGGGGTCATCGTCCAAAATCAGATGGACAATTACCTGTTTTCAATGTTAAGACAATAGGAGTTGCTGTGACATGTGTGTTTACGTCCAAAATCAGCAACAGAAATTATTATAGACAATGTAAAGGTGAATAAATAAATTATTTAACACATAAATTGAAACATTTATTTTATACAAACTAATTTACATCTTTTCCTGTTTACTTATTAACTAATTTACATTTTGGTGAATAAATACGATGTTCAATAGCTGGAACGTCTTTTTCCTGCCAACTATGAATTTGTATATTACAACAAATACAAACAGCATGATCTCCAATTGAATTATAATAAAACCCAGATTGTACCATGTCGTCGACATTTGGATATGGTTTTGGCCAATTTGCGAACGTATCTCGCATTTTCTTCTCTATATCAAAAATGGACAACTTACACTCTACATAATGTTGGCCAATACAACTTAGATTTAAAATTTTGTACATTTGTTTTCTCATACAGTCATTTACATCTTTACAACATATTTTTTCGTTTTTATTACTATTTTCAATAAAACCCTCCAAACCGCAGTAATGTTTTTTTACAAAACCATCAATACACGCATTTTCATCAATATCAATAAAAGAAGACGTCATTTTTAAGTGTAATAAATTCTGTACACAATATTATAAATATTTACACAAATTTGATATATTTATTAAAATACACACAATGTGTTTACCAGACAATCTATTATAAATATTTACACAATTTCTTTTTTAAACTTAATAAAATACATACAATGTGTTAGAATTTTTCACACATTATAGGATTACAAAATGTGCAATATTTTTTTTTTTTTTATAACTCGAATTTTATGTTTATCACAAGGCAAATATTCTAAAATATCTTTGTCTGGCAATCTGTCATATATATGTTCAAGATTTTCAGAATGATTCTTGTAACACGCTTTCAAAGCTGCCTTCCAAAACGTCTAGAGCTTTTCTCAAAGCTTCCTCAAATAACACACAAACACAAATGTCTGGGCCGTCTCCTGTAAACGACTGACAAGACCATGCGCAGCTTTTGTAGTGCTTACTAGCCATATCATAGTCTTCCAAACCATAATTCTCTACATAGGCGTTGGCCTTGCTTATGTAATAATGGGCCATGGTTTTTCCGCATGCACAAAGGTTTGGATGTGACGATAATGCAAACACGCGTTCTGCTGCGGATAACATATTAGCGGCGTTGCGCAAACAATACTAAAGTCCAAGGTCCTGATGCAATTTATCTATTACACAAGGCAATAAATATTTTATTTACAATCACACCCAGCACAATTATTACAAACATCATTTTAATTGCTTATACCTGCTAAAAAATTAAAACGTTTTTATCTTTCTCTTTTGCTAAGAGACTGTGAGAATAAAATTATCTGTAGTGGTGGAGTTGAGCTTATAGTCAATTTATTTACAAACAAACAAATCGTGATAACCAAATTACAGTCGTTCAACGAACTGACAAAAAATAACAAAATTTCTCTCTTGACTCATTTATATGTATATTATTTGTTGCACAAACAATACTACTGACCAAGGTGATGACGCAATTTATCTGTTGCACAACGCGATAGACTTTTCTGAATCGGAGAACTGGGTACCCCTGAAATGCTCTTCGGACGGGGGGCCGAGGGGCTCCCCAAGAAGGAAAACATATGAGAAACGAGGGGGGCGGCCAATCGGAAAGCGGATAATGAGGGGGGCGATCATGAGCGACCAATAGAAACCGCAACATTTCCTGGTGCAATTGTTGTCTGAACCAGAGAACTGAGAGGGGGGAGAGCTGGAGCTCCCCGCCAAGGAAGGGGCAACGTGATGACGTAATTTACGTACACCCGGCAGAACCGGCTGCGTACGCCCGGTAGGCCCAGCAAACCCCTTACTACTGGTGGTAAATTCCTTGGAAGATTCTTGACTGGCTCCGAATTAAAAACGAGCCTTTTGTTTTAACCCAGATTGGTTCAATTTCTCGTATGGAAGCTTTTTAC
Organism: Prosapia bicincta; assembly: GCA_036971475.1. Taxonomy (NCBI): domain Eukaryota; kingdom Metazoa; phylum Arthropoda; class Insecta; order Hemiptera; family Cercopidae; genus Prosapia; species Prosapia bicincta. Next base: position 325,870,553 of record JBAIZL010000001.1, read on the forward strand.
AAGTTTACTTTAACCGACAAAGACAAAGAGAAACCAGTAATTAATTAGAAAACTCCCTGAAACTCTTCGTTTAAGATCAAGACAGTAATTATATGCAAAACAGTATATTTAACTATTTTATAACAAACGAAAAACATATTATAAAAGTTAAATCTCTATGTTATATAACCTCTATGTATACTTGTTACCATAATGAGTATAAACGGATGGTTGGAACGAGTTTCAATACATTTAGTGGGCTAAATACAGAGTGTTCTAGAAACATACGAGGAAACATTCAGGTTTGTCCCTCAGGTGAAACTGTAAAAGTTCATATAAACCTAGGCCTTACAGGTGGACTTACAGGAATTACAGCTGCCGAAAGATTTCGCCTGGATTTCGGTTTCTCCGTTACATTGAAACCATACTAAAATTTTTGGGGCGTTAATTGAAGTGTAAGACCTAGTGGGTTTTATGTGAACTGAAAAATTGAATGTCAGGCCGGTCCCAAACCTGTAGCTACAGTATTTTTCAAGATATCTCGTGAAATATGCAAACCTCAGTCTCGAAAAACCTGTTACGATTAGGTTTAAAGGTCTTAAGCTTTTTAAAATAACAACTAAGTAAAAAGTTTTTTTTAATTATAAAGAATTCAATTTTGAAGAGAATTATTTAAAAATAAGTCAGTAATAAGCCCAATCCAACTTTAAAAGCTTAAATGAGTTTTTAATTAAATAAAAACTTAAGAAAAATAGTTAAAATCGGTTAAACGTTTTTAATACTGAAAATAAGTATTGAAATTAAAGATGAAAACTTTATACTAAACATTCTTGGTAGGTTATTGAGAATGTAATTAATATAGCCATTAACAAATATTTTAGATATATATCAATGTGTATTGCACGAAAACCTTTGTTAGTCTAAAACGTGAACCATTTGGTTGACTTTACAAATGTTTGAAATAAACCTTTACATGTCTGTTCTATAATCAATCACTTAATTCTATAATCATGCATCAGATGCAACCTTCTGGTGATGACATTTAGTGTTAGGGAAATGTAAGCTTTGATTTGTTTCAGTCTAAGTTGCTAAGGGTTATTGATATATTTTAGTACAAAAACATCCAACTCAGGGCTGTAAAATTATCCTGGATGTTGTCTTCCTCTCCAAAAAGGAATTTAATTGGGCGTGCTAAGGGTTAGTTGATGGAAACATATTTTCATTCCACGACCAATTCTTAAAAATCTTTGGTTTCAATAAATTCAATACTGAATACTTCTGCTGGAACTTGATTATTGAGAGATAACTAAAACAGATTAAACTAAAATTATAATGTTCTTGGTCATTAATCATGTTAAATTAAAGAATAAATATGTTACGATTCACAGCTATAAAATCTTTATTATCGTAGCGTTTCAAAGGCAATATGTCATCATCTTCAGTGATGCTACACAATTTAAACAATTAAAAAACTATTAATTGTAAAACTTAGTTTTTTTAATTAAGTTTAAATTGTGCAGCATCACTGAAGATGATGACATAATGTCATTGAAACGCGTATGATAATAAAGATTTTATAATTGTTAGTCGTAGCATATTTATTCTTTTATTTATAACTTTCACTCACAAGCCACCTCCAATATTGTTTATTAATCCAGGATGTTTGAAAAATATTAGGATTATTTTTGGAAAGGATCAAACACATCAATCTGAAGAAACAATATCAAAATGAATATATGCCATAAAACACTTCATTTTCCGTCTCACTGTCATTTTGTATTTTCAAGAAATAAATTATACCATGAAATCAGATAAACTTATTTTAAGAATGTCTGGAGTATATTAACCCAGCCCCTATTTTCGCTAGATAATGAGATTTGAAACAATCAACACATTTTAAAAATTAATATGACCCCATCTTTAAAAATTTCCGATTTCTCTAATGAAAAAGGACATTTGGGTCTCGTTAAAATCAAATTACCTCCATTAATAATACAATTTATTTCTTGAAAGGCACAATTTAGCTACGACAAGCTATTTTGAACTATTGTTCATTATACATTTTTTTTCAAATTTATGTGTTTGATAATTTACCACATCTTTCCCCACATTTTTAAAGTATTTCTTATAATGTGATATACTACGATCATTAGAAATCCAGGGTTGGTAATGTATAGGGGTTGGTGCAATTTTCTTATATGGGACTTCTGTACCAAGAGTGTTGTCTGCTTTGTCAGAACTTTATGTACATTTATCTGGTATGTTGGATTTTTTTTGTTTGGGTGTCGTGGGTTTATATTGTTAATGTCAAGGGTAGGCGAGATGTAAGTTTATGTCCAAGGGAACTGTGAAGATCACGGGTGAAAGCTGCTTATAGGGAACGTTTATGATTAAATCAAAAGCAGGGAAAACTCTGAAGAATTCTTAAATTATGGAGTTACTACCGAAGGTGCCATAGATAGAAGAATCGTCAAGCATTATTTGTGATTGGGATAGGACGAAATAGACAATAGAGGTTGGAGGTCTCTGTACACCTTGAATTTATTTAATGTGTTTTCTCTCAAATAAAATCGATTTAACCAATGTTAGATACCTATATTTAAAGTAGAAATTTGCAAGGCACCGACTCACTCCCGAGAGAATGTTGGTGTTATAAAAACAGCTCGTCCTGTTCTGTCTTATCTGATGGTCGTTGTGTAACTGCGCATAGTTATTGGATAGGACAACCAAGGGCTGAGACTCAACAGTATCTCCTGTTCTCTCTTATCTGATGGTCGTTGTGTAGCTGCGCATAGTTATTGGATAGAACAACCAAGGGCTGAGACTCAAATGTATCTCCTGTTCTCTCTTATCTGATGGTCGTTGTGTAACTACGCATAGTTATTGGATAGAACAACCAAGGGCTGACACTCAAATGTATCTCCTGTTCTCTCTTATCTGATGGTCGTTGTGTAACTGCGCATAGTTATTGGATAGAACAACCAAGGGCTGAGACTCAAATGTATCTCCTGTTCTCTCTTATCTGATGGTCGTTGTGTAACTGCGCATAGTTATTGGATAGGACAACCAAGGGCCGTGACTCAACAGTATCTCCTGTTCTCTCTTATCTGATGGTCGTTGTGTAACTGCGCATAGTTATTGGATAGAACAACCAAGGGCTGAGACTCAAATGTATCTCCTGTTCTCTCTTATCTGATGGTCGTTGTGTAACTGCGCATAGTTATTGGATAGGACAACCAAGGGCTGAGACTCAACAGTATCTCCTGTTCTCTCTTATCTGATGGTCGTTGTGTAACTGCGCATAGTTATTGGATAGAACAACCAAGGGCTGAGACTCAAATGTATCTCCTGTTCTCTCTTATCTGATGGCCGTTGTGTAACTGCGCATAGTTATTGGATAGAACAACCAAGGGCTGAGACTCAACAGTATCTCCTGTTCTCTTTTATCTGATGGTCGTTGTGTAACTGCGCATAGTTATTGGATAGGACAACCAAGCGCTGAGACTCAACAATATCTCCTGGTCTTTCAGGAAATGCGTCAATGCTCGCAATTTAACAACCTGATCATGTTTTGAGGGCCTTTAAAATAGCATACAAACTGCAACATTTATTGTTTGCTCTTAAAAAAATTTGTAATGAAAATTCTAGTTTAACTCTAAAATAGGGTTTCTACCCTTCGTATTGGTAGTAATAGAATGTGTATTTGTTACTTCATGCAATTTGTAAACCCGTGCAGGAAGGCTGTTACTTCCTTGTTTTAAAAGGTTCAATCACCGACTGTATGAGCAGTTACTGTATGGTGGTTGGAACCGAAATAAAATGTCGTTATTGATTATTTGTGAACCAATCTTCGCAGCTGTATCAGTGAAGGGCCAGGATAGGCGATACAATAAGGCTGAAAGTCTCCTATATTCTGGTACCAAGGGTCTCGGCCCTAATGGTAGTAACCCGGGCGGATTCTTGGGGCAGATTGAGGGGGCGTAGTCTCAATATACTCGACTGTAGCTTTTCCAAATTCAGCATTTACCTTTGTGTTCTCTGACAAGGAGTTAGGTCGTGAGACAGCCATTCCTTCTCACCAATCTTCTTTTCTCGCCATCTTTCTTTCTTCTTCACTTTTACACAAAACACACTCGCTAATGTATTGAATAATACACACGCAAACATTTTTTTAAATATCAAGTCTATTTTTATTTTAAAACAATCCATTATTATTGTCGATCCTCGTAGTATCTCATTTAACATTCAAGAACAATTCCAAGACATTCCCTACTTTCTTAACGTTCCTTAGGTTTTAAGAGTCTACTGCTATTTTCGAAAATCAGTAAGTTATTGAAGGAAAATTATACAAAACACTTTTTACCAATATACCATAACTATTACTCGAAACCACGAAACAGATATGCGATTGAAATATTTAGGAAAAGAAATATATAAATTAAAAAAATTAACGATAATGTAGAAACAAGAAACACAAACAAAAAGTGAAGTTACAATATGTTACTTATAGTGTGGCACTCTTCTGTCGTCGCTGGAAGTACGGTATGGAAAGTAAAAGTTAGCGTTTGCTAAAGATCGGGTCCGGTCGGCAATGACAAGTGTGACGAATGTAGCCGTTTCGTCTTGTTTCATTTAATGTCTAGAACTTCCTTCGTATAGTGATGTGCGAGCTATGTTACTTTTAATTCGTTACAATTTTAATATGAGCATAATAAAGTGCAAAAGCTAAATTTAATATTTATTTGTAACTTTTGTATTAAAAGCTATATTTTTTATTCCCTTGAGTATTAGGCGATGATATACCACCGATACCACCTTGATATAGCACCTTGATTATTAGGCGATGATATACCACCGATACCACCTTGAATATTAGGCGATGATATACCACCGATACCATCTTGAGTATTAGGCGATGATATACCACCGATACCACCTTCATATAGCACCTTGATTATTAGGCGATGATATACCACCGATACCACCTTGAATATTAGGCGATGATATACCACCGATACCATCTTGAGTATTAGGCGATGATATACCACCGATACCACCTTCATATAGCACCTTGATTATTAGGCGATGATATACCACCGATACCACCTTGAATATTAGGCGATGATATACCACCGATACCATCTTGAGTATTAGGCGATGATATACCACCGATACCACATTGATATAGCACCTTGATTATTAGGCGATGATATACCACCGATACCACCTTGAATATTAGGCGATGATATACCACCGATACCATCTTGAGTATTAGGCGATGATATACCACCGATACCACCTTGATATAGCACCTTGATTATTAGGCGATGATATACCACCGATACCACTTTGAATATTAGGCGATGATATACCACCGATACCATCTTGAGTATTAGGCGATGATATACCACCGATACCACCTTGATATAGCACCTTGATTATTAGGCGATGATATACCACCGATACCACCTTGAATATTAGGCGATGATATACCACCGATACCATCTTGAGTATTAGGCGATGATATACCACCGATACCGCCTTGATATAGCACCTTGATTATTAGGCGATGATATACCACCGATACCACCTTGAATATTAGGCGATGATATACCACCGTACCATCTTGAGTATTAGGCGATGATATACCACCGATACCACCTTGATATAGCACCTTGAGTATTAGGCGATGATATACCACCAATACCACCTTGAATATTAGGCGATGATATACCACCGATACCATCTTGAGTATTAGGCGATGATATACCACCGATACCATCTTGATATAGCACCTTGAGTATTAGGCGATGATATACCACCGATACCACCTTGAATATTAGGCGATGATATACCACCGATACCACCTTGAATATTAGGCGATGATATACCACCGATACCACCTTGAATATTAGGCGATGATATATCACCGATACCACCTTGATTATTAGGCGATGATATATCACCGATACCACCTTGAATATTAATCGATGATATACCACCGATACCACCTTGAGTATTAGGCGATGATATACCACCGATACCGCCTTGAATATTAGGCGATGATATATCACCGATACCACCTTGATTATTAGGAGATGATATATCACCGATACCACCTTGAATATTAGGCGATGATATACCACCGATACCACCTTGAGTATTAGGCGATGATATACCACCGATACCACCTTGAGTATTAGGCGATGATATACCACCGATACCACCTTGAGTATTAGGCGATGATATACCACCGATACCACCTTGAGTATTAGGCGATGATATACCACCGATAAAAGAGCCTCACGGAGACGAAACTTGAGCTGAATTTTCTGGGCTACTTCTTTTATCGTCGACAACATTTTCGTCACTTATTTTATAATCAGGCCACCCATTGTATTTTGGGCAGGTATTTGCAGAATCTAGGAACAACAGACAAACACTCATGATATATTTGAGGAGCTTAGGAACACTTGACTGGTTATAAATCAAAGAATAAAGACTGGGTGATTAACAAACGCCTTGCCGACGGAATTGAATAAAAAACTGGCCTGATTGTTACCTTTTCAGTGCAGGCGTTTGAAATCATTATTGGAATTTTTGAGTTTCCTTAGAATATAAATTAATTTTGTTCTAAAAACAGTATTCTTCACTGGGTAATACATAAATCCACCCAACACCTACCTGTATAAAAGTTATAAAACTAGGTTTTTGTAATGGTTTAGAAGATCAATATGTTGCAATCTTCAATCGAAAATTTTGTGGACACAGAAAAATTCTTTTTGTTATATATTTCGTTGTGTATATTTCGTAATTTATCAAAAAAAGAATAATAATCTAAATAATTTATGATAATTTATGACGTCAATTTCATAAGCTAAAGGTCGTTGACTTGTGTATCAAAGCAAACAGAAAACACACTCCCTGTAATCCGTCTCTTTCGTTAACTCGGCACAATCAAAGTCTCAAAGATCTGAATAAGCGGGCTGTTACAGTATTATAGTAATTTAAATTAAATTGAAAAAAAATGCCATCGTAGAGAGCAAAATGGGTTTTTCAAGTTTAACTTCACAGAACAGAGCTTTGTTTTATCCATTTCTTGTCTACTTTTCCAGAGAACCGCCTACTTGTTGTAGTTAACTAAAGTGACGAGTGAAGCGGGGACAAGTGCTTCTTAACCCTTTGTTGAGATAATTGGTTTGGAGAGTTTTCCTTCAAGTCCTCTTTAAATAAACTATAAAGCCACTCCAGGTTGTTTGTAACGCATTACATTTATACCTAATGAAATTATTTAACTTTATAATCAATCAACTTTATAAAAAACACAGCTATATCTTCAATAAAACTATGTCTCTCTCTCTCCCACACACACACACACGCACGCACAAACAAACACACACACACACACGTATATCAGTTACGTCTATCAGTTATGATATATTTAGATGATTACAACCAATTACACATTTAAAATTCTAAACAGCTTTTAGAGAGTTTTAAAACATTTGTCTACATTCCGATTCCAACCTGAAATCCTATTCATACAATTATTTGAAAAGCAATATAAATGCACTCTTAGCTCCGATTGCAGTTTGAAACCTTGATCATTGTTTTAAAAATAATTAAAGGTTGTTTCAAATTTTCATTGCCTGTGATTTGGTCATAAGTAACCGGAAACGTCATGTTTTGATTTAATTTTAATACAATACAATTTTAGTTCGTGTCTATCGCGACATTTACGTTATTCTATCTTTGTAATATTAAATGTATACTTTATGTTAATATTTCCGCTAAACATAGGGTATTGATGGTTGGGAACAATTCTATTCATTTCTTAATATACTCATATTTATTTCTGTTAGGAATATTTCAATACATGTTTCTGCCTTTTTAAATTTTACACTATTTTTTTTTAAAGTGTTTCTGATTGACTCTATTTTCAAAATTAAAACCCAATTCTCAAGAAGTACGATTTAAATTTTTGAAAATAGTAAATGCGAAACGCATTGTCAACAGAGAAAAAGTTTGTAAAGTTAAGGAAGGCAGAAAAATGTACTGAAATATAAACGATTGTTTTATTTGTTTACTTCGAAAAATTAGGGACGATTAGGTTATTGAGTTATCTCGTTTTTTATAAGACATATTTATTTAGGTGGGTCACTGATTAATAGTAAATAAAAACATAAGGGTTTTTTATAATGTGGCATTTTTTACTTTTTATACTTTGTACAGAAATTTTATCATACTGACTAAATGTATAATTGGCGTATCCATAAATAAGTTCAGAAGTCACCGTATAGTTTCTAAATATTTATACTTGATTTCAGTTTTTAAAAACAGTTCTTCTGTTCTATGACTGTAGAGTTTATAGAGATAAAATTAATTTTAGTGCACTGAACTGATCAAGATATAGGAGCAAAAAGAAATCTGATTGAAAAGAGTGGCTATGTCCTTCCTAAAAACCTGTCGCAGAAAAATATTTGAATGTAAACATAAAGCTTAAATTTAGTAGATAGAATATTATTATAGACGTTCCAGATTTATATAAATTCTATTAAGTGAAAGAACGAGGTGTTTTTGTTTGTGTTTATAAAATTCGTTTTACAAATATTCATTCTTATATTATTTATTATACTTTGTTATTTCGTGTTTTTCGTCTTTCTATTTTAACCTTAATTTTATTTCTGATAAAAACTCAACGGTTCCAAAATTATGTTAGTTTTATTAATTGTTTTTGCACTCCTTTATATACCGCATTCCTCACATGACGATTTGTTGCTCTTAAAAACAAATAGTTCAATTTCAGTCTTTAACTTTGACTTTTAATTGACTTTGTCCCTCGTTGATGTTCTGCAGTCACTCACCACTAAGATAGGATACACCCTTATAACTGACACTTCATCAAACTGGCACGACTTTTTGCAACCTCTTTTCTAGTGGTCTTCTTCATTAAGAATCATAGCCACTTAAACACAGGTCTATTTTGATTCATTCTTATCTCTATAAAGGTATGTTAGTTTGTAACGGGTTCGCTATTTATTGTCATCGCCACGTATATTGTCATCCGATTATTCTCTCAAATTTAACAGAAGCGTAATGAAGATGTAGCTGCCAGAAGCGTAATGAAGATGTAGCTGCCAGAAGCGTAATGAAAATGTAGCTGCCAGAAGCGTAATGAAGATGTAGCTGCCAGAAGCGTAATGAAGATATAGCTGCCAGAAGTGTAATGAAGATGTAGCTGCCAGAAGCGCAATGAAGATGTAGCTGCCAGAAGACTAATGAAGATGTAGCTGCCAGAAGCGTAATGAAGATATAGCTGCCAGAAGCGTAATGAAGATGTAGCTGCCAGAAGCGTAATGAAGATGTAGCTGCCAGAAACGTAATGAAGATGTAGCTGCCAGAAGCGTAATGAAGATGTAGCTGTCAGAAGCACAATGAAGATATAGCTGCCAGAAGCGTAGTGAAGATGTAGTTGCCAGAAGCGTAATGAAGATATAGCTGCCAGAAGCGTAATGAAGATGTAGCTGCCAGAAGCGTAATGAAGATGTAGCTGCCAGAAGCGTAATGAAGATGTAGCTGTCAGAAGCGTAATGAAGATGTAGCTGCCAGAATCACAATACTGTTTCATTAATTACTGGTTGGTCTAAACGGTCCTAAAATGTTTATATGTTTTAGAGAGATATTGTATGTTCTATATTACTCTTTCACTCAAGCTACCTTCTACTAGTGGCTAGAGCTTAGTTGGCATTCATTAGCCTTCCAAGTCACACACAAGCTCATCAGCAGTCACGTGACCTAGTTACAGCTACAACCCGTGCTTCATGATCTCAATGATCACATGGTTGGAGCATCTAATTTCCTCTGACCTCTGGTTCATATTGGCTTGGTACCCTTTCTAGCTCGAGAAATGAGCCCAACAATGATATATCTACAACGGTTACATTATTAGCGAGACATTGGGCAGACCTAATGAGTTACTTCCACCAGCATTAATTCCACATTCCCTGGACGAGCTTTTAAAAGTTATGTAAAACATCACAGATAGTTCCCTTTCCTTTACAAATATGTAATAGTTTCTTGTTTATAAAGAGCCAAATATTAAACCTCGACTCCTTCACTAGATACTTAGTTATGCCTTGATACTTAAAGATTTCTCCTGGAACAAAATCAATTCCTGGTTGAACAAAATCAACCCTCCAAATGATTTCTCAAATGTACCTCATTCCGCAGTTTTATTCTACCTCCGGGATTTTTTTACATCTTTCCTCTTTATTTAGAGGATAAGAAAGTGTCTTATACAACGTTACAATTTTTCTCGTGAGTACGTAACAATGTTATGTCTATTTACGCTTTTCCTATTTTTTATAATTTTTAAAATTTGTACAATATTTAACCTGGTTATTTAAATCACTATTAACGGGTTGATTTGTTAGATACAAAATCTTCTAGAGCCGTTAGTATAGAAGATAGTTTTTCTGCTTCACGAACTCTTTTCTTTTATCTCGTCATTTGAAATTCGTCTACTGTACTTAGATATTTTACTTTCCAACAACTTTGTTTGGCTACGGTCGAATCCAGAGACTGCGGCTCCAAACGCTCCCCTAACTCTTTGTTGCTTTCCAAGTGTAAGTAACAATGTGTAGATAAGGTAGATTGTTGTTTTGTAGTCAGAACACATCCTTTTATCTATCTATTTATTTACCTAGCTATCTCCCTATCCTACCCAGCTGTCTATACTGTAACGAGTAAATCCAAGCAAAGATAAAGTACGTAACACAAGTCCCTGTTGCAATTGGGCACCTGCTTCAGTTTCTTTTAAAATAGTAAATAAAACGTCGAACGTTATAAAAGTTGGGGCATGTAATTTGATATATTAATTAAAACAACCTCTCACCACAAATTCAACAAATTTTATTTTAACCTTATGTACATTTCGACTACAAAGTAATCATCTTCAGAGGTATTTTTACAAATAACTAACTAACAGCTAAACCTATGCGTATTTATAAGCAACGGGAACTCCTTGGCCACGCCCCCTACATTATCCGACCAATCATGTTACGAGTAACAACTAGGTCTGGTCTAACAGAAGGAGTTACCGTTACATTATTTTGAATTTTAGAGTAATTATTAAATTTACACATTTAACAATTAAAAACTATAACTACCTCTTAACTAATAGATACAATTGGGAATTCGGGATAGGCCCTTTGTCAGAATTTAATAATTTATCAGTTTCATATTTATTAATAAACATACTTTCGAAACTATATAACATATTTTTTGATTTAACATTTTTAATTAATTTAAGGTTATTTATATCTAAGTTATGATTAGTTTCTAAGATATGTTCAGCTACACTTGATTTCTCTGGCCTTTGAAATCATGGTTTTTGTAATTTGATAGTATATAAGGTATTTAGCTGTTTTTTCAAGCTATTGGCGTATTTTAAAGGTAGCCTATTAGTGGGAATTTTTAAATAGAAATCTTCTGATTGGCTGAAATTTAACTGACGATACAATACAGTGTGTCAGGCCGGTTCTTGAGTTTTGTAATGGTTAGTAAAGTAGGTGGCTCAGCGTTTCTAAGAAACGTAATATAAAAAAACGATTCCAAAATGCTATTATGAACAACTTTTTCTAAATAGATTCAAGATAGTTTTTTTAATTTTTTTTGTCAAAATAAAAAAAGTAGTATGTACCTATACTATACGAAAACTATTGTATTTAAAGTTTAAACTATTGAGTTTTAAGTATCCAAAGAGGAAAGAAGATATGGTTAAATAAAGTAGTATAATGTTGATGGCCATGAGAAAAATAAAACTTAAATTGCATTGTCGCCTCAAAAAAGAACTCTAGCATATTCCACGAGGTTCGGTCGATGTCGATATTAACTTTGACCTACTCGTCTACAAAAAGTTTCCTCCACCTAGCCAATCAGAGAATAAGGAGCCGTTCGTTATCCCGGAGCCGGTTAAGTAACTGTTATTTTTAGAAATACAAGCGGTCTAGATTACATTTACAATTCACTCGATGTAATTAAATTTAATATCTTAAACTATTTACAACTCAATACTGATATAACTCCCCGTATGAGCCACAGACTGAGCAAGAGTCATTAGATTCCAGGAGGAAGCAATTAATCAGGCTAATAGTTTTACTTGTAATCTGGGAACATTTGAAAGTGTGAAGCTCTACAAAAGTATCAAGTTTAAATGATTTATTCCCATTATTAAATCCAATGAGAAAAACGTTTGTTAGGACAAAATTTATTATTATAAAAATATATATGACATTTAAATATTAGCTCTTTCGTTATTTTATTTTATTATTTTATGATTTCCACTGTTTATTTTTTTTACTTAAGTGCAAGTTTAAATTATTTATACTAATTATTGATTCAAACGAGATAAACGTATACTGTATATACATATATATATATATATATATATATATATATATATATATATATATATATATATATATATATATATATGTGTGTGTGTGTGTGTGTGTGTGTGTGTGTGTGTGTGTGTGTGTGTGTGTGACCCTTTATATATTAGCTCTTTCGTCATTTTGTTCGATTATTTTATGACGTCTATTGTTAAATTTTTTACGCATGGCCTCATTTCATAATAAGTGATCTCTATATTCATTTGGATGCTATTTGGTTAATTTTAGTCACTTATTTATTGAAATATTTTTTCTAAAATAACTTGAGGAGTTATTTTTTCTAAACTATGAGGAGTCTCTTACGAGTTTTTAACTGTTCACTTATAAACTTCATTTCACTTCTTTTTCCCTGCCTTTTTTACATACCTGGACAGTTCCTGTAGGCAATTATTAAATCCCTAAACAATATCCATTTTTATTTATTAATTTTTAATGTAAGAGAAATTTTGTCGTCAAGCTTTACCACTGTTCAAGTACACTATGTGGTCATATAAAAAGCGTACTCTATTCCGAATCATATTTATTCCCCCCCCCAATGTTAAAGCAGCCTATACTTATGCTGTATACTGTGATGTTCTGTCTGGTTAGGTCTACAAAATACGTTGTATTTGTCTCTTATCTTCTTCGTTTACAAGCATACCTTATTTTTGTTATAGAAGCATTGTACATTCTTATACAGGGCTTCCAGATGAATAAGGGTGAGATAGTATGTAATTTTTGAGAAACTGAGCTGTATTAGATGTCCGTGGACACAAAAAAATATGTTTCATTTTATTATGTGCGTGTTGATTTTGGTGCTGCTATTTCATTTGAGCAATACAGAGAATATTGATTTTTTTAAAATAACGTAGCCTATAGCTTTATGCATGCTATTAAACAAGTATTACCTACATTATTCTGATAATGAACTGACGAGGGGACCGGGGTGATAAAACAAAATATGCAAGTCAAGGGTTAGGGAGATTTAAATGGAAAAGGCATAAATCAAAATATATATTTTAAAAAAGTACTTTAGTATTTTGTTTTTTTTTTTAATTTATGCTACAGGAACAAATCCGAACAAATTACGTAATATATAACAAGTAGACTAATATAGAAAAAAAAATTAAAGTTAATTCCTACTGAGGTCAACAAAAAAACATATTTTTAGTTATTTTTTTGTTTTATAATTACAATTAAAATAAATATGTTTATACATATGACAGAATCACAATATTAAGTGGCAAAATAAAAAGGGAATTTCCTTGTAATTTTCCTCTCCATACAGTATATGGTGTTGGACCATTATTGCTGTTCGTTACTATTTATTAGCTTTTTTCATTTCTAATTTACGAAGCTGATAGTGGTCTATATCTTCTCATTCTATCCACCTCTCGTAATGCTTCACTATTGCAAGGAACCTTTCTCTTATAATTTCATATACATATTTAAGTAATTGATTTCTACCTATAAGAAAGTTGGCTCAGTACTAAAGTGCTGCATTTCAAACATGTTCTTCAGTTTGAATTCGACCAGGACACCAAGGTTTTAAATTTAAATGATTTGACAAAACTGTATTAACGTCAATTGCAATCCACTAAAAAGTATTGATTTCATACATGTAGTTCCTCAGTTTGAATTCTACCGGGACATAGATTTTTTTAAATTTAATTAATGAATACATATTTGAAAAAAAAACTCTGTTAACAGCAATTGACATCCACTATAGGTTAATAAAATGTATTTGAACCCGATTGGATGAATAAACATGTATTTTTAATAATATAATTGAAAATTTGTATACGATATATATATATATATATATATATATATATATATATATATATATATATTTTAAAAACAACACAGGTTATTCAAATACAAGAATATTTATTATTTTATATTTTAATATTTATATTTTATATTTATTGGATATAAAATAATAAATATTCTTGTATTTGAATAACCTGTGTTGTTTTTAAATTATTAAACAAGAAAACGTATTTTATATTTATATATATATATATATATATATATATATATATATATATATATATATATATATAGAGAGAGAGAGAGAGAGAGAGAGAGAGAGAGAGTGTGAGCTAATAGAAGGAATTGGAAAAAGGGTAGTTGATGTTCGAATGCAAGAGTTTAATTCTGTTTTTGAACAATAGTTTTACAAGATTTTATAATTGACGATAAAATTTATAATGGACGAGAAAATGTACTGGGGTAATATATCTAAAAATATATTTATGGCATACATGTAGGCTATAATATATTTAATTTCTCCTTTGGCTAACTCATGTCCCTTACATACTTTTATTTTACTTCGAAATGGTAAGTGTACCTCAGTCCTTGATGAAATTTATAATACGTTCGCTGAAGTGTTTAGTTTATTAATGCCATCGATTTAATACTGTTCCTATTTCAGGTACGTTTGGGGCTTTATAAATGCAATGCATTTAGTGTTTTAACAAAAATGTTTGTGCCAGATTTAGTTTTTTTGCTCTTAATCTATTTGTTTATTTAGGGGCCTAATATAAGCAAGAGAGTGGATATTAATGTGTAAGACTGGAATCTCTTCGTCTGACTACTGTATCTATAATGGACTAACCTTATCCATCGAGAACAGTACTAGGTTGTTTATTTTATTAATCAATTTTTTTAATATACGGTTATATCTTAAGAGCTTTGATGTTTTTCAGAATGACTGATCAAATAGATATTTCCCTTCGTGAGCATTAGGCCTGGATAAATGTATCTTTCCATAGACAAATCTTCCGATAAATGTATCTTCCCATAGACAAATCTTCCGATAAATGTATCTTCCCATAGACAAATCTTCCGATAAATGTATCTTCCCATAGACAAATCTTCCGATA
Organism: Prosapia bicincta; assembly: GCA_036971475.1. Taxonomy (NCBI): domain Eukaryota; kingdom Metazoa; phylum Arthropoda; class Insecta; order Hemiptera; family Cercopidae; genus Prosapia; species Prosapia bicincta. The sequence goes on from JBAIZL010000001.1 coordinate 325,885,851, forward strand.
AATGTATCTTCCCATAGACAAATCTTCCGATAAATGTATCTTTCCATAGACAAATCTTCCGATAAATGTATCTTTCCATAGACAAATCTTCCGATAAATGTATCTTCCCATAGACAAATCTTCCGATAGATGTATCTTCCCATAGACAAATCTTCCGATAGATGTATCTTCCCATAGACTCCGTCTTCACTTGAGTTACTAGTTTATAACTAAAAACACGTGTACACATATTATATGTGACACTGACCTATAGCAGTTTTACTTGTTTGATTATTATTGAGGACGGCTGTTTCAGGAGATGTGCCTCACTGTCAACACAGACCGCAACTGACCTCTTGGTGTTTTTAGGTTAAGGTGGGGGTGGTATATTAGGATAGTATATTATGTATATTTTTAAAAAGTATTGGGGGTTATAATGTCAAAAGGTGTGTGTGAGTTATAATGTAATTGTGTGTTGAATATGTGTGTTGGGTGTAGTTTTAATGTTTGTATATTTCATACTATTCGGTTGTGTATCGTTTGTTATTTTTGTTTGTGAAGAATTTGTAGGTTTGATGTTATGTTGTGTAGTTATGATTTGTGGATATGAGATGTTTGATTTGGTATTTTTGTTTGTGAATGATTTTATGTGTTCTTGGTAGTATGTGTAAAATGGCCTTCGTGTTTTGCCTATGTAAAAACTGGGACGCGAACTGCAAGTTAATTTGTAAACACCAGCGGAGTTGTATGGTTTTTTGCTTTTATTTTGGGGATTTAATTGTTTGTTCAGGGTGTTTTGTGTGTGAAGTAGGCTATTCTATAACTATATGTACGAAATATGTGGTCATTTTATGAGTTTTGGATGAGCTGTATGGTATTGCTAAGTATTTTATGGGTTTGTTGTGTTGGGTTAGTGAGTTCATTTTTCAGGCGGTTGTATAGTTTGCCAATTGTGTTGTGTACATTCGTTTATGCTATATGTTTAATTCTTGGCGGTGTCCTTGTTTAGTTAACGGTTTTTTTAACAGGTGATATACTATGGTGTTGTAAGCGTCTAATTTGTCTTGCTGTAGGTCGTTTTAAAAAATATGAATGGCAGTATTGTTGTTGGCAGGTATTCGGTATATGTTGTATTTATGTATTTATTTGTCTGTACGTACAATTGTAAAGTCCAAGAAATTAAGGTACTTGTTTTTTTCCGTTACTATAGTATGTTAGTTTTGAGTGTATTGGAATAGAGATGTTTTAAAAATATACGTGTTTGTTGTTTCTACCTTTGCACAATGTTATAATGTCGTCGACGTACCTATTACCAGTAAATGATAATGTCTGAGTATTTATTGCTATGTAAAATGTGGTTTAGTTCAATGTGGTATAAATATTTCTGCCAAGATGCTATGTGGGATACCATAACTTGGCCATCTTTTTGGTAGTAAAAGTGTTGTTGTAAGTAAAGCAATTTAGTGATGTGATTAGTTTTGTTAGATTTCGTCAATGTGTGTTTTTGGTGTATTTCTGTCTTTGAGAATGTTTTGGAGGACGGTGATTTATGCTCATATGTGGTCATGGTTTACGTAACGGAGATGTTGGTATAGAGAATCCAAGTATCGAAGGAAACTAAGATAGGGCTGTGTGTAATATTTATACACCGTTTTTATTTTGACTAAAATAAAATTGATGCTTTTCATTGAACAATGGCTGTTGCATTTTATTTGGTTACTGATGGTTCCATCGAGAAATTTAGTTAGAAGAGAAGGGGCGATTGTGTGGTTGATTAATGGGAGTATGGCGATATGTGTTTTGTGGAGTTTGGACAGGGCGTTTAGTTTAAGTTATGGATCTAATCGGTTTTAAATGCTTTTTGGTGTTATGTGGAGTTATCTGTTTTATGTTGATGATTGCTAATTTGGGTGTTGTATTTGATTGCTGAGTCATCTTCTATTTTAGTGGTTTTGTTATTTTTAATAAAATCGTGTACATTTTTGTTGATAAGTTGTTACTTTTTACCCTTATATTACCTTTATCAGCTTTGGTTATGGTTAGGTTGTGTTTTTTAAAATTTGTTACTCATGTAACTGGCTGTTTGTAATTTGTGGTTGTTTATTTTAGGGGGTTCAATTCGGGCTATTTTGTGTTTTATTTGTTGTCTAATTGCATTTCAAGACATTTTCGTGTTGGATTGCGTTTCCAAGATCTAATATTTGTGTTTTGATAAAATTTTGTTGGCGGTATTTTGGTGTGATGTTGTGTGTTTAAGAATTTATGTAGTAGTTTTAATTTACTATCTGAAAATGCTTTGATGGTGATGTTAACTGTTCTATGATGAAAGAGTGAGTGATGATGATAGCATGTGTGATGATGGTAGCATGTGTGGTGATGGTAGCATGTGTGATGATGGTAGCATGTGTGATGATGGTAGCATGTGTGATGATGGTAGCATGTTTGATGATGGTAGCATGTGTGGTGATGGTAGCATGTGTGGTGATGGTAGCATGTGTGCTGATGGTAGCATGAGTGGGTGTTGTGTGTTTTTGAGGTCATTTATTCGCTTACTATGTTTTGAGTTGGGAGATCCGCAGTGGCTGCCGTGGGTGCCGCGGCACACACAAACACAAACACAAACACACACACACACACACACACACACACACACACACACACAAACACACACACAAACACTCACACTCACACACACACACACACAAACAAACACACACACACACACTCACACACACACACACACACACACACACACACACACACACACACACACACACACACACACACACACACACACACACACACACACACACACACACACACACACACACACACACATACATACATACAAGAATTTTTGATGAATCGCAAAAATTAAGAACATTATTAGAATAAAACTAAACTATATATTAAGTAAAATTTAAACTCAAATGGAAAATGTTCACGTGAAAGAGAAATTTTAAACTAAAGAGAAAGCACAATCACGTAGCCAGCTTTCCCACATGATAATCTGACTGTCGCGGGAAGGGTTTTGACTCTTTTCACATGACAAAGACATGCAAACGTGCCACAAATGTGTGAATGATACGTGGGTTTGTAAGTATTTTATATATACGTGTAAAGTCTATTCAGTTTCTGATATAATAATATTTTTACTGTAAGTATACATCTGGGCAACATTAAACGTGATTTACACAATGTAGTAATGTTGTTCCGTGCCGACGTGTGTCGAAAAATTAAGTTTTTTTAAAAATAAAAATCAATGTCTAGTTTTTCAGTAATCGAATTGTCAAGTTTGCTATCCAAAAACGCGAATAGTAGTTGCAAAGTGATATTTAAAAAATAATAATAATTTATAGTCTACTTGAATATTATAATTTTTTAAATCTTCTTATAAAGCTTTAACTTATTTTAATAAAAAAAATTGTATATACATATATATACATATTTATAATAATATTACTTATTAAAAGCAAAGTGACTAAAATAATATCTACTTTATTGACCTAAATGGGAATTAACTTGAACATTTGTTTTTTTTATTACTACTAGCTTTTGTGTTTTTGCTCTCTACAGTTATACAACCCATTTTTAATATAGTTTCGTTAAAATTATTCTTTATTGTCTTATTTAGCACTTTAAAATCGTATTCTCAATCAATGGTTTAGTGACTAAAATGATAGAACAGTATACAATTAGAGTGAATAAATATAGCGCCTGCAAAGTTTGATAACGCAATCAATGCTAACGTGTATTGTGCTTAACTATACATCTAGGGGTTTTACGAATTTCTTGTAAGTATAGAGAAAATCATTTCTACTGGATGTTGTACTAAATAAGTCAACTAAACATACTAAATAATAATAATCAATTAAAATGATAAACGTGAAGAAAAAAATTATAAATAGTAATACTATTGAATATAGCATGTGCTTTATATTTTTATAGTGATTAAATTTATTTAATTTTAAGATATTGAATGAAAAACGGAGGAGTTAGGTAGGTTTATAAATCAAAGTAAATTAATGAATAACCAATTTTAAGAAGTAAGTAATAGATAACTTTTAAATAATAATAATTTTAAATAACTTTCAAGTAAGTTATATAAAACCAATCTATCTGCTAGTTAGTTTGTATAAATATAAACTAAAACGTTTCAAGCTAAATAAACATAACCAATAACTCAGTAACTTATACCTACCAATTTCTCGTTGGATGGAATATTGTTAGTATTTTAAAGCTTAGGAAGGCTCCAGGATACAAACTATGTTTCTATATAGGAGACATAAAGTTATATATTAGTATTACTAGTTTATTAAAACTGTAATAAAGTTTTATTTACTTTAACAAAGGAAAAACTACTATTTGCATAGTTACAAATATTTCAAACAAAAAAATCATTTTCGTGTAGGTATTTGTTTTGTAAATAAGTATTTTTAAAATAGTATATTATAAATAGTGTTTTAAAAAAATTATAAAAGGTGTTTTTGGAATTCAATTGTGTAAAATTTAGGTTATTTTGACGATAATTCAGAAATTAAAAGAGTACTTCTATTGAGTTCTTTTACTTAACAGAACGAGTTAAGTTTTGAACGAGGGTAAGAAGTTAACCTTTGGTTGAAAGAAGATGCTAACTAAAAATCTCGGACCAAACGGTCTTAAAAAAATATTTTAAAATCATAAATAAAATTGCTGCACTAACATTCAGTATTACTTGCAGTTACCTTCAAGACAGATATTTCGAAACAAATGGGAATGCAGGGCAGAAAGAAATTTGGAATTGTGGTGATAGATATATCCTGGTTAGAAAACTTTCAATGGTGTAATGAATAGCTTATGAAAATAAATGACCTTCGATAAATCATGAAAGTTTAAAACAGAAGTTAGAGGTCCAGCAACATCCATTAATAATTTAACGAGCCTGTGGTTCAGTACCAGTGAAGCATAACACTGCTCGGCCGTGTCGGTGCCAGTGCTACATCAGTGCCTCTGCAATCATAGCGAATATCTGTGAAACCTTATTTTTTAGCTTTCTTTGACATGATTTTAGTTATTCAGGCTGCATTTATCTCTTTATTTATATACTATATTAGCTGTTTCTCTTTGCATATCAGCAATAACAAAAAGCTAATTGGAATGTTGCTTGTTGTAATCATCTTGAATGCACTGATTAAATCAGCAGTAATTATTGCTTAACTAAGTAAAAACTTATGAACATACGTGCTGACGCGTTTCGAAAGAGTGTTAGCTTTGTAAATGAATCGATTATTCATAAGTATTCACTTAGTTACGCAATACGTAATTACTTATAGTAATTGGAAAGCTTAAAAGATACAGTGTTCGCTGCAACTGTCTTCCTCCACAGTATATAACACAGGATATTAAAAATAGCTTAGATGTTAAAAAAACATTTCAAAAATAATTTTAAAAAACTAAATACCACAATATAATTTTACTCACACCCATATAGATACATACACACATAAACATTCATATTCCCATAAAGATTTTCCGAATATTAGGTGAATGTTAGTGAATTTTATTGGATATGAAAATAATTGTATGTAAAACAAACTATCAGGACGCCTGTATAGACAATTATGGGGAATAGCTGTTTGTTATCCATCACGCATGCGGTTATAGTTCAATGTTTAGAAGTAAAAGGGAGATTTATTGCCATTTGTACGGAACTTATTGTGTGTGTGTGTGTGTGTGTGTGTGTATGCGCGCGCGCGCGTGCGTGTGCGTGCGTGTGTGTGTGTGTGTGTGTGTGTGTGTGTGCGCGCGCGCGTGTGTGTGTATAATACATATGCTCACCTTTTTATTAGCCAATAACCCAATATAATTGCATTGTCAACAAGTTCTAAGCTATGTTCAAAGATTGGCGTCTATAAAACGTCGTAACTTTAGTTTAAATTCGATTGCACGATTGCAATATTTGTTTACACTATTGAAAGTGAGTTAATGAAATCATTACACTAGCACATTCCAGAGATCTAGAAGTCTTGTTTTTAAGATAAATGTCCAATTTACTGAGTAACAAAAACGTTTCCAAATATTCTGTAATGACTGAAGCAAATCCGGTCGTCTCTCAAATGTGTATTTAGCAAAATTTGCTTTAATTGGTGGATTTATTTTTTTAGGCATATATTCTTCATCCTCGATTAAAATTAAGACCTACTTTGCTAAATTTGTTGTTTACGAAATCGCCGTTTCGACTTGAAATGGAAGAATATTGAAAACCAAAACGGACAATCATCTCTGAGAGAATAGCAGTTGATTGAAACAACTTTGAAATCCCAACAGCTAAAACAAAAATATGTGCCAGAATTAAGTAATCCCTATTGTAGATTTCAACCCTTGACTATAGTTTTTACAGCTTTACATATAAAATTATTAAATCTTTACATTCAGACTCGTCACATTGTCAGTCGTCAAGAGGATTCTTAGATTAAAAAATAGCAAAAGTGGGTGGGAAAACTAGGTAGGAGTTCTAGAACACGGTGGTAAAGCGCTCCCTACGTCTTCAGGGTAGTCAATGCAGTATAGCTATGCTCTATCAAAGTCTCTGGGAGGGATCTACAAGTTAACAATACAAGCTAAAGAAACGAACATGTTTCAAGCTATTAACCGTCATCCAGAGGTCATCGATATTGCAAACAATCCGATACCTGGTGACGTAGAAATCTTTAAGAACATAAAAAATTAATAAAATATGGTTCTTACCCCTTGGTAACCAAAAATTTTGAAAAAGACTCATCTAACCTCACTTTCCCCCAGAACACACGAAACTTTATAAATACCAGGTTTCCTAACGAAAAAAACTATCCTATATGCCTAGTACATTTAAACATAACGACAAAGGTAGAATGGATTTGGTTTAGAAAAATATGAGTGTACTAAAACGCGAGGTAAACAGTCATGTATGAAGTGAAAGGTCGAGTCCCTTTTCCGTCTGGCGATGCCATACGTTTATGGTAAAATGAAGATAATTTCTCTTGTCAAAAAGCAAACCTATATTAGCAAACTTTATTTTTCTATATAAGCAAATCTAGCCTGTCCTGATACTTTGTAGCTACATTATAATGTAGTATGAGATAGGGTTATTGATACTTACGTAAACAAATTACATGAAGGATACAATTTATATATAAATGCAAATAAATTTAAATATATAAAAAAAATAAAAAATAATTGATTCATATTTAAATCTTATAAAATACCACAAACTTACATAAAAAACATAGATGTTATTTTTACACTCGTACATGTTTCAGATAACTGAAGTTGCCTTCTTCATTTAGAACTATGCACTAGTTGTGAATGTACGTGCATAACATTATACACATAGTATAAAACTGCATAATATATTGATCTGCGTTGTTAAGACATTTTAGACAATTTGAGACAATTGTCAATTTAACAAGTTAAGACATTTTGACTTTATAGACCGTTGTGTATGTTGCAAATCAGGTTATTTTTTTTCAAAATGTTTAATTTTCATTGCTTCAGCATCCAGCTTTAATAAGTTCCCTAGATTCCTGAGGACTTTCTATAATGACAGTTGTATTTTTTTTGCAATGTCGATGTCGTCGGTATATCCGACAAACTACAAGGAATACTGTCACCAAACGATAAATGGAATATAAAGGAAAGCGGACGATGGATAACGTTCCTCTGGTACTCCTAAGTGAAGGAAAATCATGGCACGAATAGGTAGTGTTCCTTTCCTAGGCCAGACATGCTCTTAACCATATACAGGCGTCTACAATACATCCCGTATGATTCGTAGATTTTAGAAAATATAATAACATCTGAAAGACAAACAAATTAAATTACCAAACGGAACGAATATGTAAAATAATTCTTATTAATTTTTTAGCAATACATTTATAGGCCTACGCCTTTTAACAATACACACGACCCATTGTTTTTTTAATGATATCATAATGATTTAGGTTTTGCTAAAAAAATAAAATTGCTTAGTTCAGCGTAAATGATTTAGCACGTAAAACGCGAAGTATTTAATGTATTTTTACCAAGGTACTACAAACCTCACAATAATGTCTTAAATATTTCATAGACGTTAAATCTAGGAGGTGTTTATTAAGTTTAGTAATGGTACTAAATCTTGCCATACATCATACAATATGGTAAGCGCGGCGCAACTATCATTAAATAAACGAACATCTTCCTGTTTATCACGTATGACCCTGAAAAGAGAGAGTTAAATGCATCTAAATGTAAATGGTAAGGAAAATCCAGGTCTTCAGTGTTTTAAAGGTCTAAGCTCTTGGGGCGTTTTTCTATTTCTTGTCAAACATCAATAGTTAAATAGTAAATTAAATTTTAAAAAATTATAATACATGTTTTTAAAACGTACTAAAATGATAAAATAATTTTCCATGGTTCTTCTATAATTTTGAGGGAGGTAGGAATTATATTTGTAATACTTAGAGAGAAAACGTGGAGCGCAGGTAACTCATGATAGTTAAGTAGGAGTCTAAATGGATTAAATTACAGTGAATCCCATTTCCAAATCTCTGAAATCAGCTGTGAATTCATCCGGATCGTCTAGTTGTATTATTTAATGGGTATACCAGACGTTTTTTCTGTCGAAGTATTACAAATACATCCATAGTCACTAAAATTTCTGCCCCAAAATTGTAGAAGGGCCATGAAAAATTATTTTATACTTTTTAGTCCGTTTTAAAAACGTAGTATATTGAACATTTTTGTATCTAGTTTTTTGTTTTTTAGTGTGATGTCCGGGTGAAAATTTTCAATCTATTTTGTATATGTTGAAGAATATTATACATGTGAACATAAGCAAATCTATTATGTTTAAACATATATTTAAACAAACTTAGAGCGAGTGAATTTTGCGTTGTCATCCAGTCCTGACCTGTGCGTAAAATTTCAAGTCTCTAGCTCATCAATTAAATTTAATTTGTTAAAACAATATTGCGGACAAGGAATAGAAGGAATATCAGGTTATTATTCAGTTCTGACATAGGTCTATATTTGAAACAAAATCCATCTCTCTAGCTCATCACCCAAACTCGATTTGTTAAACAATTATTGTTTAAACAAACGTAGAGAGAAGAAACCGAGTGAATATTCCATATAATTCTGACTTAAGCTTAAATTTCAGGTCTCTAACTCATCAGGAAGTTAGTTTAAACTCGATTGCAAAATTCCAACTAGAGAGACAGACAGACATAACGGAGACCGAACTAATAAAAACATGGTATTATAAAAAAAAATAAATCATTTAACATGACAACTCACAAAAATAACGAAATCTCATTTTTTTTTTAATATACCATTATTGTAATTATTTTCTGTGTAGTCTAATACACAAAGTTAGTTTCTTCAATAATGAGATTTTGTATTTAAATATGCCTTATTTAATTAAGGAGAACGTGATATAGTTTCAATCATAAATGGATAGGCCAATACCTTGTCTAAATGATAGACTTTCACATTCTCACAGTAACAATAACATTTCTGAATTTATTATTTTTCTCAGTGTTAATTCATCAAATACAAATTCACAGTCAATAAAATATTTAAATGTGTTTTTCAATGAAATGAAAGGCTTGATAGAATTAATCTTAGACTAAACTTTAGCAACGTGTTGTAAATTTAATATTTTTACTTTACTGTACATTTCGACAACCTAGTTCTCATCATCATAAGAAAAACGTTCTAAATGAAGAAATATCTACCTAGAACGTATTGCAGCTGAACAACTAAGGCATGGTGCATTTAGGTTAAAATAGTAGGCCTACCTACCTTATTTCTACAGGAATTTAGTTTAACTTTCCCTGGATGATGGCAACTTTACTGTCGAAATGTAGAGTAAATTAAAACGACTTAAAATTCAAAGCTGTTTCCCCTCTCAAATCATGGCAAGGGAACTCTAAAAACTTTCAATTTAAAATTATGCCATAGTTCTCAAGATCAGAAGAACATTTCGTGATTTACGTTTTTCGTAATTTTGTACAAATCATAATTTCAATTCGGTTTTCTGTTCATAGGGTTTTCATTAGGCAATATATTAGAATCCTGCCTTCAGCCAACAGAATGTTTAAAATGGCTACCTCCAGGAAATAGATATCACAAAAGGTTTTAGGGGAAATTGGCTGGGTTTTTAGCCCTCCTCAAAAAATATTTTTAATAGGCTTATAAAATAGTGTAATTACATTTAAAGTGGCTTTTGAAATATTTTACCCTTAATCAGCTGCTTCCTCTTTGCACCCTCAAATCCCATGTTTCCCAGGCTATGTTGGTTATTTGGTGAAACGTAATACTTACTTTATCTACACGATATATCATTCGATTTTGAACTACAAATGTTTCATAAAAGCAAAATAGATTCAACAAAATTGACATGCAAGGTCACTTTAAACATTGAACAAAAATTGTTGGTGTATTTGCTAAGCTGAAAGAAAATGTAATGTTTCCAACGTATTTCGTATCAACAAATGAAGACCTGTTACACACTTTAGTATAAACTAATAATTTTTCGAGTTACCTATAGCGTCCAAAGCTTTACATAAATAACCCATACTCAAAATGAATTTTGGAGATTTTATAATCAATTGTTAAGACTATTAATTTTAGAAGTATTTTTATGTCTAATGTAGTATATCTCAAAATTATTCAAGATCAAATATTAAAAATAAAATCACTGTATTCATATTTTTTTAGTGATTTTAAAAATATTCATTATTTACATTGTTCTTGACCTTGATATTAGAAAAAATCCAAATTCTGGGTGTATAGAGGCTTAAATTTATCAATTAATTTAATGTTTTTATATGTATAATCTTTCTATCTCTTAAAAATTTTCTGAATTTTTGTTTAATGATTTAAGATTCACGACGAACAGATGAGTAGAGCCTATTGTTTTCGAAACCAACGTAGGTTTAAAAAGCACTAGGTTTTTATAAAACCTTTCACCCTAATTTTATGGGTCCCGGTAAAATGAGGACTAAATTTGAAGTAAAATTTGTTTAAAAATAAATAGTTTAATCATATAGTCAAATGATAACCTGAAAAATATTGATCTAACTTTATTTTTTAAATCAAAACCTGTAGATAATGTAAAAAGATTTGTTGACAAAAAAAGCCGTTGTAAGTAAGACAGAGAGAGAGAGAGAGAGAGAGAGAGAGAGAGAGAGAGAGAGAGAGAGAGAGAGAGAGAGAGAGAGAGAGAGAGAGAGAGAAAGAGAGAGAGAGAGAGAGAGAGGGTACACAAACTGTAAATTGCACAATCTTTATTATTGGTTTTTAAAAATTTTTAATTGATTTTTTTCTTAAAACAACATTGTCTTTCTTTGTTCAGTGTAAAAAAAAATGCAAACTACTATGTGAAACGATTGAGTAAACAAACTATAATTTATATAATGTATCTCATCTGTTTTTCTTTATTACGCACATAGTAGTCTGAATACCTACAGAAAACGCAATATTTATGTTTGCTATGCTTAGATAGCAGTAGTGACGTATGTACTAATAAATATGCAATGACGTCAAGCTGAAACCAATACAGTCTCATTAGTTACAGAAGTTATACGTAATTTCATTTCAAAATTTGCGGGTCCCACTACTTCCCTTCCATCCCTTCAGTTCAACCAATGATCGTCATTATTTTGGTTTAAACTTAGGAATAGTAACGAATCGAAACTGTTGTTATATTCAAGTTGGGAGAACAGAACAACCAATATGGCAACTGCTGCAAATGTATTTGTGTGACTCCTGAAAATGTCTTCGAATTATTAATCTAAGATAAACAATTTAGGGACAGGAGCTTGTAGGTTTGTAAATCATGTGTTTTTTTTATAGAAAATATTGTAATATTCAGTTTGCTACTATATAAAAATTTAAGAATTTATATTTTTATTATTTGATAGGGGTAATACTGCTTCACACGTCCACACAGGTGCAAACAATTCTATTTAGCATATGATTTTATATTTTCGCACATAAATTTAAAACATATTGTAACATATAGAATACAATACTCTCTGAAATTATTTTCAATGTCAATAAATTGATGACAATCTCTTCATACCTCTTAATTCAAATCATAATATATAAATATAACCTAACCTTACAAAAAGTTAGGTTATTTTATTTTTTTTTTTAAAGTGAAGGAAAAATAGATATTAATTCCCTAAAAATAATCAGTTAACATTTAATTTATCAAAATAAATTTATATTTTATAATAATATTACTAACAGTAATACATATTTCCATGTTAAATGTCAGCTCCATTAAATATAAACAGAAATCTCAGCATTTAAACAAGAAGCAATTGAGCATTGTTACTTTTAACAACATTTTAAAACCTAGAAATGTTTACTTAAAATTCTGTAAATTTTTCACTGATTTGTCATTTAATTATACTTTTCAATATCATATCTTTGTATAAGATATATCACACTTGCTTTTTATAGATTGTTTTTAATTGATTTTATTTTCAAATAATTACTCAGATAGTTTCTTTCAGTTAAATTTAAACATGTATGAAACATAATTTTTACTGTAATAATTCTGTTAACTAGTTAAGGTTCTAGTATTTTACAATATTATATATTGCAAATGCTTCTTACTTTAAAGTTAATAATTTAACGGTAAATGTTTACATATCTAAACCGGCCCTATATTTGCATGAAACATTCTTAATTTCTTGAAAACCTCAGTAATATTCTTTTGAATACGTCTTTCAACCTATTTTTGAGTTTTAATTTAAAAGATAAATTTGTGAAATTAATTTTTTAGTCATAAGCTTTTATTATAAAGTCAATTTAAAGTATATAATAGTATGATTGCATCAATAAAAAATAATCTACTTGAGAATTTTACAAGCTTACTTAGTTGCACAAGGCAAAATCAAGAAATGATCTCCAAAAAGTGTTATGTGCGGTATAGTGTTTATTTCAGTGTATTGTGCCGTAAACAAGCCTCAAGATAACATTTTCGCCTACCCAATTCTACTCAAGTATTCACCACATTATGTTCCAGGTAAATTATAGTTAATGTTATAGCGTAGGCCTAGCCTAGTCATAATTCAATTAATATTTTTTTATTTTGACTAATATTTGTCTGTTGTTGATATACTTTAATCTTATTAATTAACAATTACATAAATATCCTATCTATAATTACCATAACGTTGGCTCATTTTTTTATCAGACAATTTCATCCTAGGAAATCAGGTTATGTGATTTCCCTCGTAATTCACAAAACTAAATTTATATTGTTGCATTTCATATTGGTTAAATTATTATATTTCTTACTTCTGTCAACCATTGAAGGTTAATTTGTAGAATTTTATTAAATATTCCAATTTGAGGCACTTTATTTGGGTCTTTTCTAATTCTTTCTATAAGTATATGTATATAAGATTTTGTTTGTCCAAGTAAATGAATTTATAGTTATTGTATTTAAAATATCTCCTTTCCTAATATTATTTTCAGGTTACTAAAAGAATTAAATTAGAGACATAAATTTTAAAATAGGACGCGTTGAAATTGAACAGAACTAAAATTAATTATACTGGCTTTCAACTAGTTAAAACGTTCACTGAGGCGTTTTACTCACTGAGTAGTAACTTTTTTTCAATACAAGTTAGGAAATTTAGATTCATAAGAAAGAAGTTTTGATATAGTTTTAGTGGCCACAAGTGACGTTTCATACCAGTGACCTTTTGATTATAGCAGGGTGGATGAATATTAGCTATTTTTTTTCAACAAATCAGTTGCAAAGACTTGTTAATTAGCATTATAACTGTTACTAATATTTCAAAATTATAACTTTATAACAGGAATTATACCTGGTTATGAAAAAAGTCTTCAAGAACAGGAAATAAAACTTGGTACTGATTCCCAAATATTAAAATATTAGAAAAAAGCAAAACTAACTAAAACTTGCAGTTTTTGTGTTGTACATCTTCAGGCTTTTGTATAAATTACACTTTTTTGTATTAACTTGGCAAAAAACCACTAGTAACCGATTTATTCAGCAGACACCTTTTGCACTAGGTCAGCACATTATTCAATGCTGTGAGTCACTGACAAGACTGTTGCTAAGGTGTGTTGTATTCGTGTGAGCCTGTAGTGTGTTATTGTTCATAGAGTAGTTGTTAATTATTTGCTCAAATATAGTATTTAATTGTGAGTCTATTTGGACATTGACACCAATCTAAAAATTCTACACTACATCAAAAAAAGCAACAAACTCAACACAGTAGAAAACTACGAGATATACAAACACCGTAAATACTATCTACAACACATTCTAAATGACAAAACACTCACAATCAAATACTGTATTTGAACACATAATTAACAACTATTCTATGAACAATAACACACCACTAAACAGAAATACACCACAGACTCACACCAACACAAAACACCTGAGCAACAGTCTTATCAGTGACTAACAGCATTGAATAATGCGCTGACCTACTGTGAAATACGTCTGCTGAATAAATCAGTGAGTAGTGGTTTTTTGCCAAGTTAGTACAAAAAAAAAAAAAAAAAAATGTAAAACTAACTATCTCACAAAATAAAACTTTTTAAAATAACTTTTTTTTAATAAAAACTGTTGTACTCAGTAGAAATATTGCTACAAAGTATCTAGTTACGATACAATTGGTTATTCAAAAAAAAAAAAAAACAATTAGAGTTTGCTTAGATATTCCAAGTTGTTAACTAGTGAAGTGGTGTTCATTTTGGTATCTGTTTTACCATCGCTGCGTGAACTATGTTTATCTTAAGAATTAGTAAACATGGTTTTTTGAAAATACCAAATCTATCCTTACAAGATAGATTATAATATAGTGCATTGTTTTTTTTAAAATTATGTATACAACCCATACATGGTAACAACATTGTTTTCTTGGATTCACATAATTTTAAGGCTTTTGTGAGGTATCACGTTAATTAGGGAAGTCAATGCACAGAGTTGATAATTTAACATCTTCCATGACTTGATCATCGATCTTAGGTATTTTATCAAATCTCAATTTCTATGATCTTCCTGGAACTTATATATAATAATACAGTTCTCTCACATAATTAAGGTAGGCTATTTGTAATGACCAGATGTGATGTTTCAGGTCAGTAATCTTTTGTATGTGGTAACTTGAAGTATAATTTTACAACCTACGAAAAAAATCTAAAAATTTGTTAAATAAGTATTATTATTGTTAATAATGTTTCTACACTATATGAACGAAAGCTAGAAAACATCTTAGTGGAATATTTAGCTATTTACACAAATTATTTTTTACTCTACCCACTAATCAAAAACACCTTTCTCTAACTTTCTCTGGCTTATATAAAATAAAACACCAAACATTCAGTAAGTGGTCATGACAGTACCTTAATGTGTTAATTTAAAGACAAGTTAATTCAAGTAATGACCTTAGTACATGAAATATTAATTGCGTTTAAGATATATGATTGAAAATTCTAAATGTCCTGAAATTTCTAGTCCATTACGTTCGATGAATCTTATTAATCACTTAAACAATAGTTTATGACTATCTGAACTTTAAATTTAGTAAATTTATTAAAACTTACTGAGACAGAACGTTTTCGATCGCTATCTGCCGATCTTCATCAGTGTCTAAAATACAAAGGTCTAAAATACAACATACATTATAAATCATGAAGACACTGATGAAGATCAGCACATAGCGATCGAAAACGTTCTGTCTCAGTAAGTGTTAACAAATTTACTAAATTTAAAGTTCGGTTAGTTATAAACTATTGTTTAAGTGATTAATTCTAAAAATGTATCGAGTATATTAGTTTAACTTTCGAATGAAACTTAATTAACTCGGGAACCCCAATACTATAAATGTTGACATTACTCTCAATGCTTCATATGTAAGACTACGAATAGGAAAAATTAAATAAAATGGACTTTGATATTTTTATTTTACACAAATATTATATGGATACTGTGTAATGCAACATATATGGATAAAAAATTAATATCTATAGTATCTTACTTGTTTTTAACACATTATGTATACTACAAATGAATGTAGATTAGTATTTACAAACATACCTTACCATTCTGTGTTTCTTGAGAGGACAAAACCCACAAATAGTTGTTTAACCGGCAAAACAGATTGTATAACTACCAGATTTACGGTTTCAAAGAGCTTTCATTTCAGGGGGGCTTGTCTTATCAATTAGCTCCCACTAGCATGAAATGTATTGCTGGTACTAGAGTTAGAGTAATGAATTGTCCATTGTAACATTTCAATTAGACCCATTAATATTTTTGGCTGGTTTGTTTACAAAAAACATTGTTTGTGGACTACTGCAAGGAGAGGTATTCTTGTCTAGATATGGCATGGGATTTACCATATATTTTGTGCTTGAGTCATACATCATCACAAAAATACAACTTTTTATAACTAAATATGTAAAATAAACCAAAATTTTAAAAGCAATGACATGCTTATTTAAAGAACCTATGCTACAGCAACTCAAATGCTTTATCCATAAGATGATGTTACGTAAACAAATCAGAATGTCTTTCAATCCTAACGTCTAGTATCTGAGACAGCAAGGCAACAAAAGACAAACACAGCTCTCAGTCTACTGACTTCAGTGTCTGAAAGTCAACTGCAGGTATTAGAGAGTGGAGGGTAAACCAGTCATTCACATAATGGGAGCAAAATCATGACGGCTGTTGCCTCACAGACTTGGTAGTGATACCTTAGGCTTAAGGAATGTAGTCTGATATGTATTTATTAGAATTAGTTAATTTTTTTATTAGTACTTCCTTCTTCAAGTTAAATGTCAAATTTTTGATGAACGTTTAAAGACAAATATCAAGATATTTTTTAGTCAATGTAAACATTTTCAGAGAATATATTCTTGCTATGTTTGGTTCTATAAAAACCAACACTCAAGATCTTTTATAACATTGTTCACATGACTGTTTTTATACATCTCGTTCTTCCAACTTAGTAGTCAAAATGTTTACGTAGATATTCTTATACAGAAAAAAGTGCATAGACTTTATCAAATATAACTAGGGTTTTAGACTTAAGAGAAAATAGATTTTCGAAAGAACGCAAAAAGTTGTTAATCAGTGGTCAAGTAATCATTATATCCGAATGCTTACAAAGGATTACAGATTGGTCGAAGTTTCTACTAGTCTACCATGAATTTTGTTAAGTTTTAGGCATAAGGAATCTTTATGTCGACATAAGGAATCTATAATTATAGCCACTGACAAGTGAAATACTTTGAATTATTATAACTCACATCTGTTATTCCAACAATAATAAACATTTTGTTGGGTAGACTTCAACATCAGAAAAAAGATACAAAATTTCCAATAACCATCAATTTACCTCTTTATGTTATAGCATTGCTTCATATTTTAACAATATATATATATATGGTGGTGTGTTTGACAATTTGCTGTAGTATTACATCTTCAATCAGTTAAATAAATAACCCTCATTGTAGTATTCCCATTACAGTGATTGTATTTAAAAATACTTGTAGTATTCTTAGTGTTTGTGATGATATAGCTCCTACTGATTTTACCGATATAGTCTGAGGTGTATTAAATGAGATTTGAAGCGATGTTGCTTAATCGGTCATCTGCAACCTAAAATTGTGAAAAAACGAGCCAATACATCATTGTTCTTAGATTGTTTACTGTATTTTCAGATCAAGCCCCCTCCCCACACACACATACACACACAGACACACGCGCATAGATAGAGAGAGAGATATTTCCTTGCCTAGATTCGAAAATGGTCACTTTTATGTTGTATGGGATTCTCAAATCTTATAAACTACTGGTTTACTTAGGAAAGATCTGGCATTCAAATTAAGTATTTCTTTGTAAATAGAATGGTGAATGATAACTATTGTCCACAATAAACCAATAGAAATTAAGGAGGACCAATATTCTATGGTGATCCTCTACTCATTCAACTGATAAAGAAGAAGAAGTAGTTGAACGCTGACAGTAAGAGGAACAGTAAACATAAGCTACTTTGTGCTGACCTGTAGACATTTTGTGTGACATGATGATCTGCCATTTAAAGTAATGTAGAGGTACATTGTTACGTTGTGATGTGTTAGATGACTTTATAGAAACAAAAAGAAATGAGTAATAGAAGGAGTATCACCTTTGTCATTTGGCAATATAAACCTTTTTTCCACCTCTGTTTTTCTTCCTTACCTAATTTTAAAAGGGTTCTATTTTCTATTATAGGAATAAGTTTATTTTCCTAACTCCTTGGGAAGATTTTGATATACCTAACTCCTTGGTAGGATAAATTGATTGAAAAGCCAATTTTTCAAAAATATTTCATTCTTCCACAGAGTTTTCCCTAATGACTCTTCTCTTGATGATGAAAAAAGGGAAGACACATTCTCATCATGCTTGTTTAATAAATCTTGTTTAGTCGAAGGTAAAACTCTAGAATTGATTGGGATATTCTTAGTTGGATCTGTTATCTGTTTCACATGATGCGAAACATGTGAAGAATTACATGGAGAGCCATAGGGGATGGTGTTATATTATCAATTGGTCAGCATTGAGAATGATAATCTCATACAACCTGAGTAAGTACAGTAGAGTCTCAAAATTCCCAGTCTCGATAATTAGAGGTTCCGTTAAATTCAAGCCTATTTTTGTTTGAGTTTATTTTATCTATTTGAAACAAAATCATGAATCGAGCTTCAAAAAAATGTTTATAGCCATACAGTACGTAAAGGAAAAAAGTCGGGTTTCGAAGAGATGTCCATTCAATATGCAAAGCAAAGGAAATGAGTCGTGCTTCCAATCAATGTTTATAGTCGTGCTTCCATTATGGTATGCAAAGGAAGTGAGTTGGCCCCCCAAGAAATGTTTACGTCAATATGGTATGCAAAGGAAATGAATCAGGTATCTAAGATACGTATGTTTATATTAATACGGTATGCAAAGGAGATGAGTCAGGCTTTCAAAAAGTGTTCATATAGAGTTCTATAAACTGATCTTTTACATTCTTAATTACAGTCCTGTATTAGGGTTCATTAAAACCCCTATTTATTATAATACACAGTATTTCCGTGTAATCAGAGTTTTCGGTAATCCGAGGGGTGTCAGTCCCATCTACTGTACCTCAAATAATCGACACTACTGTACTACTATAGTAGATTTTTAACTATTGTGATGTTTGTAATTGCCCTAACAAGAGGAAAATTATAATTTGTTTAGTTGGATATAGAATATGCTTTTGGAAGCACTTTCACAATCTTCTCCATTAGATGGTTTTGAATTTCATTTTCTAAAAGTAGACTTCCTTATAACTATTATGATAAGCCTATGTTTTGCGTATGCACTAGAGGAATGAAACAATGCTTTTGGAATTGATCTTTTCCTGAAGTGATGTTTTTCATTAGCTCAATTCAAGTTAATGTTCGGGTTTTTTGTAACGGAAGATTTTAAAGTTTGAAAGAGCATACAAGCACAAGTCGGACAGAATGATTCCTATCTATTTTTATGGATAATGCAAAGCACTCTAGTGTCTTGCAAGGTTGCTCAAACATATTTCTGTAATTGGATTAGGTGTCTGTGGATGAAGCCTTCAAAATTAAACATTTTTTCTTTAAGAAGGGTCTGTAAAAGATTCAAAGTCTTTGACTCTGATTTGCGATGATTCTTGCTTGAATTTATGCTCCTTGGTAATGTACCATGGGGGTTTTTTGTTGTATAATTTTTCTTTTTGGGTACTGAAGGAATTGGTAGTGGAAAATACATTTCAAAGGCAGGTTCCTTTAAAGTCTCTCTGTCAAACTGAGCATTTTTATTTAGAAAATATGACAAATGTGACGTGGAAGTATCACACGCCGCATTGAGATACATAGGTGAGATTTGTGAACTATTGTCTTTTAAAATACAGACTTATGTTGCAGTGTACACAAAGCAGTGTAATACCTTAAAGAAATAACAGCTGTCTATCAGTATTTTCTCATTTGAACAAAGCCTAGACTAGTTGGTTGTGTGATTTTGACCAGTAAGAAAACAAATAAAGTTGACACAGTAAAGAAAATAATTGTGTGAAAGATTATATTCAGGATAGGGATATACATGTATTATAGTTTCAGATACAGAATAACTGTGTATCGGTAAGTTTACCATCAAAATTTTTGGAGAGATGTAATATATGACAAGTCCATGAGTTTGTTAAAATTCTATTTGAATTTCTTCCAGTGCACACTTCCTAAACAAAGCAACATGAAGAGATAGAGTTTGGTGGAGAATGATGAAAATATACACAAATCATGTAATGAGCCCATTCTACTCAACATCATATACTCACTGAGTATAAGAAACGTTTATAAGATAAAAGATATACTTTTCATAATGATATGTTCTTTCTTGTGATGAGGGAAGCTACGAGTCTGTTTGGCTTAGGTGACAAAATCAGGAATAAATGGACCTAGTACTTCATTTTTTTTTAAAATGTGAATTAGTAAGAAGTCAGTACTAAAGTAGGCTTCAGTGATACTTTTGCTTAATGGTGGCAAAGGGCTGAACAATTGTCATGGATATAGACAATTTTCATTATGAACTGTTGCATGGAACTCTGACTTTTTACCGAGGTATATTGGCATATTTAATAATTGCATACAGATATTACGAATTGAATAAAACAAGTCAAGAGGATAAGATGGCTAACCAGTACTCAATAAAATGAATAAAGAATTGATGCTTGGTTTGAGGATGCAGGTTCTCCATACGAGTTTGTTTGGGGTTGAAATGAGTGCGAGGAAATTGCTGGGAGTTCTGTTTATAATATTTTGAAAAAACTTGAATTATCGAAATGGCTAGCAACTCATTAGTGAAGAGATTACCAAAACCTTTATTATCTGACTAAAAAGAGGATGGTAATCAAAAGGGTGTTAGATGAGTTTTGTGGACTTATAAAATGAGCAAAACGTCAATCGTACTGTTTGCCCAAATTTTGAGTTCATACCCACAGGCTAGTTCATACCCTTAGCCACGCCCCCCACCACTTCTGTAGTAACAGTATATAAAGACGAACTCAAAGTTTGGGCGAACAGTACGATTGACGTTTTGAAAATGGAGTTACTCCGAAACGTGTCAACAGAAGAGAATATTGAAACGTTAGAAATGGCAGATAACTGTACTCAAACATAAAGAAATATTTCTATCAGAAATGAAGATGAGTATATCAATAATTATAAAGTTAGCTTAGTCTTCAAATTCAGACCGCAATTCGTGGACACGCTCTATTAGCATATTAGACATGCCTCTTCCTCAGATAATCACAATGGGCCAAAAATAGAAGTATCTGTTTAGACATATATTACAATTTAGACAACAAATGTACATATTTCAAAGACATCGTATATTTAAACTTACTTTATAGAGAAGTATAGCTATCGAAATCTTGTTGCTGTTCATGGCGAGCTGGTTGTTAATTATTTATTACACTTTTTGCTTCTACTTAGGACCAGACTTTTTTAAACTAAAAGTTGTTAAATTGTCAACTTACACTTGGAGAAAACATTTTCGTCTTACGACTTCTTCAGCCTCGTATTTTTGACGCTAGGAATGCTGCAGTTGTGCTTCCTCGGTACCATTTTTTTTTTTGAAAGTTAGAAGTGATGTGATCAAAGAGTATGTGTGATCTGTGCCGTGTTTGTTCATTTAGGATGTCATTTTATGTGTGTTGCTATGTCTATATATTTCATACCGTTCTAGTGTGTTTAATTTATGGCCTTTGTTACTTGTGTGGAGGATGCTCATGTTATTTTCCATACTTTTGCATGAGTGTTTAGTGTCCATGAAGTGATTTGCGAAGGTGGATTCAATAGTAGTGTGCAGTTGTGTTATTTATATCTTTTGGCGAAAGATCTGTCTGTTTGTCCAATATAGAACTTATTGCAGTTGATGCATTTTAGTTTGTATACTCCTAGGTTATTATATGTGTTGGTATTGTTATTAATGCTGTGTCTGATAGCTGTTTGGCTTTTATTTGTTGTTTTGTAAGCTACATTGTATCCTGCTTTTTTTAATTGGTGTTCTATTTTATTTGTGAGTTTGTTTATGTATGTGAGGGTGATGCATTTGTTTGTGATCATGGTTTTGTTGTTTGTGTTGTTGTTACTATTCTTGTTGAGTATTTTTCTGTGTAGTTTGTCTATTAAATAATTGTCATATCCTCTTTTGTGGGCTAAATATTTGATTGTGATTAGTTCCTCTGTGTAGTTAGTTATGGAGATAGGTATTTTATTTAGTCTGTGTAATAAATGTTTGAAATCTGCGTGTTTATGTTGTATCAAATTGTCATATCCATTTTGTGGGCTAAATATTTGATTGTGTTTAGTTCCTCTGTCTAGTTAGTCATTGACATAGGTATTTTATGTAGTCTGTGTAATAAATGTTTGAATGCTGCTTATGTTGTATTGGTGGTTCGATGAATTGTGTATCAGTGTGTCTGTCATGGTTGGCTTGCGGTATATGTTGAATTCATGTTTGTTTCGATTTTTTGTTATGGTGTAAAGCAAAAAGTGTAATAAGTATAGCTACATGGCAACAAAATAAACTTTAAAATCAGATAAACCATTGAAATGCCTGTGAAATTTTAAAAGAAACTTACTTACTTACTTATAAGTAAGTGCTACTATAGGCAAGTTTGTAAATATTCACAAATGTTTAGTGAAAACTAGTAGCTCACAAGAAGATGGAATCAACAAATATGATATACATCATATATGTTAGTTTGTTTCATAAGCGGCAAAGTAATAATAAATCATTTAGGAAATGTATGTCATTACTTTCTCTAAATTTTATATTTGTTATTAAATAGACCTAACTCTGTTCTACATATTGAGTAAATCTTCTATTAAATAAATAAGTATTGTGCAAAATATAGCATATATCTCATTTACATAACAATGGGCAATATTTGGGTAGATTTATAAAGTTAGGTAGATTTCTTTATTTGTAGATTATTTTAAAATCAGGATTTACATACTGATTATGCACTATTATTCTCAAAGAAATAATTTTTAAAAACTATATAAAAAATATGATTTTTGAAACATTTTCATCTATAAAATTATAATAACTGAAAGTTAAATAGGCCATATAAAAAACCAGTGTTGACGGGTTAGATGAACCTAATAAAACTCTGATTCAGTAGAAAGCTACAATTATTTACAATTTGAATTTTGTACTTATAATTGGCATCAAGAGGTTACAATGGTCCTATTAACAGTCTGTGTACTCTAAACACATCGGATGTTGATTGCAATTCTCTTAAGTCAAAGAAGTGTTTGTGATCCTTTTCTGAACACCTGACACTATATGCTTGTAGTTTCGGTAAGTAGGCTCCAGACACAGATAGTAGAGGTTGAAGGGGAGAGGGAGGGGAGGCAGATAAAGCTAGCTTCTGTTGATGTGTTGACTGAGATATTAGAGTGAAGTTAATAACTCCCTAACTCTAAAAGCAAGTAGAAGAATAAAGTGTTACTTGTCATCTTTTGTGGAAGTGCATACATGTAAATGAATTACATTATTATAAATATGTTTAAATATTTTTAATACCACACTAGTATAAATATAAAATAAAACTTCTATTTGACCTGTGGTTTGTTGGTGTGTATTGGCGGATGTATTATTAAAAGTATTTTAGATATTCCCTTTTCTTCTTGAATTTTTAAAGAGAAAATAATAAAAGTTGTTAGGCCTACTCCAGACTTAGTGCAAATAGGTGGAAAGTTTAATTGGAATTTTAAATCTGACTCGTATAAAAAAATGTAGAATCCATGCTGTTTTTTGTTAAAACTGTTGAAGAGAGAAATGGTAATTGAAAAAAAGAAATAAAAACTTTTTATTCAAGAAATACCATTGGTCAACAGAGTCTCTGTCGCTTGAACCTCATATCTATAGAATGTGAACTATTGGTAGATGTAAAACTGAAGAGAAATTTTTTTGAGGAATAAATTGCCAGCTAAAAACAGAACATTGGAGTTTTATTTCCCATTAGTAAAAACTGCATGAAGATATTTCAAATTTTTATCATGTTTCACTTTTCTTAGCCGTCAGAAATAAGGTTTAGTACTTAATGTATTTGTCAGGTTAACTTAAATTGTGTTTAGTGTTTAGCTATATTAATTTATTTACTTACTTTTCCATATAATCGTAACATATAACCTATATATCAATTAATAATCAACTTCATCATGAAAATTGAAGAATATGTGGAGAAGATTTAAATTTTATTGATTAATTCTGACGGTTTCTTATGGTTGGTTATAAATGATTTTTTCATTTTTTTTCGGGGGGTGCTGATTTTATTAAATACAAAGAATTATGTATAATAGCTTAATATTCCCTACCCATTTTTGTTCATTTGTCTGAGATTTGTTTCTCACTAAGAGATTTAATTTCACTTATTTATCTACAGAAAGTTTAGTAAGGATAATTTGCTGCTAAACTGTGTGTACTTTACTTATCTTTTATAATATATCACATTTAACAGCTACTTCAAAAAAACATTTTCACCTATCAATAAGTATTGTAGTTTTATTACTTTTTTAAATTTCTGTAATCATGGCGTTGGTAACACTTTTTAAATTCCTTTATTCAGTTACTATTGTTAATTAAGACAATTAGTTATTATTGAAGCTAAAAAAAATTTGACAGACCTGTGTATTTCACTGGTTTTGACAAATTCTTTCTGTTTCAATACTGATGTGTCTATTTAATAAGATTTCAAAAATAATGCAGTTTGTCATTATTTCTTTTGTAACGGACTAGGTTACTTGTGAAATGAAAATATAAAGTTTTAAAAAACAATGTTATACAATTTATCAATCAATCACAAATTACAAAAGAACAAAAGACAGCAATGTGTCGAGTAATTTACTTTTAATTACTGCTAGTTATTCCATACATTTTAATTACTTATTAACCTTTAAAATTATATTTATATCGACAAGATAGTAACTTAAGTTTTTCCAAATTAATTTTGAATTTTTATTCAAAGGACAATTTCTACCGTTCATGTGTTAACCGTTTATCAATTAAAAATTCTTCAACTTAGTTAACATTAAAATACATTTTCTTTATTATCATCTAAAACGTACCTGATTATGCACATCACTTATAAAACACTTTAAAACATATTAAACATTGCCCATGGCTTTTGGAATCACTAAACACCTAACACATCGCTCTTGCAAATCAGCGCACTTAAACAAAAATGATATTAACTTTTACTCATTTGAAATACATAAATAATCGCTCCTGACTTCTTCTTTAGCTCGTTAATAAAATTTGGTACCGGCCTTGACATCTTAAAATTTGGAATACTGGAAGCTTATAAATTTCTAGGTTATGTCCGAAAGTGCCATTACGTCCGTCTCGTTCAAAGACTTTTGGAGAACTGGGCTCGTTGCAAGGACACGCCAACTGAATTTTCCCACCCTTACTTATCATTTTGAATATTCTGATTGGTCCATTGGATCTGGCGATATCAGACCATGCTTGCGTCACATGAGGTGATGTCAGTTAATTACCCTGAGTTACTACCTCGTACGATATTTTACATTTTTACCCGCTAGGGGTGCTACTATCTATGCTAGCTTCACAATGAGCACGAATAAAACAAAAATTTTCTTTTATATTGGGAAGATATAATTATTAACTAAAAATTAAATATATAAATGAATTTATATGTAACACCTTATTTTTAAGAGTGTTACACTTTATTGATTTTGAAAAAAAAAATCAGCATTATCTACACATCTTGAATTCAGAATTCCTTTCCTTGTTCTAATCTTGGATTGTCTAATTGTGTCTTTATATGTTAGCAAGCTTGATTTTGTTTTCTTTATATTAAATATCAACTTAAAATTTTAATTTGTTAAATTTTTGTTGTTGTAACATTTAAATACTACAATACTATTCATAAAATATGATAAGTTGCTTGCAACTGTTATTTTCTTGAGCTAGTTTTCACTTCTTTGCTGTCTGTTTATTTTATTTAGAGTTTAATCAGCAAGATAAAAGATGATAACATTGCCCTATTCTTTGTTCTTTTATGCATCTATTACTATTATCATATGAATTATGGGATTCATAAATTAAATAATACATCTCATCAATGATTTGTTTGGTTTTATTTGAATAATCAAACATGTTTTATACACTCTCTTTCAACCAAAAATATTTTCAGATGATATTGAACACTTTCAAAATTCTTGAATTGTGTAGTCCATTAGTTTGGTGAATCTTAATTAATCACTTTAACAATAGTTTATGACTATCCGAACTTTATTGAAACCAACCGATCCCTAAACTTCCTCGACCCAACCATAACAAAAAGTTATACACAAAAACACAGCTTCGACATTTACAGGAAACCCACAGCGACAGACACATTTACCCACAACACCTCAAACCACCCTATCCAAAATAAACATGCTGCCTTCAGATCCATGCTCCATAGACTTAAAGAAGTTCCAATGACCACAGAAAACATAAAAAAAGAACTAGACACCATTAAATATTTAGCATACACAAATGGATACAACACCACAATAATAGACAAACTATGGCTCAATATACAAAAAAACACTAAAATAACACTACAGGCAGGGAAAACAAATACATCTCATGACCATTCATAAACAAAACAACAAATAAAATAGCCTGCAAACTTCTTCCAAAACTTTGGTTGATTTCGTTGTCTAGATCCTTAGGTGTATTTCTTCATCATTTGGGAAGTTTCAAAGAACATCGTTTTTTATTACATTTTTAAAATTTACAAATTAGATTTTATAACCTACATCCTGTAATGTCTTTTAGAAAATTTGATTGATTTTCAAGTCTATTAATATCACATTATTTTCTTCATCTTCTTGGTCAGATTTCTAAGGCAGAATTGAATCCAGGTCACTTGTTTTTACTTTTCCAAATTCAGATATGCATTCTTTTGAATTTACAATGGTTCTAATGGTTTTGCCATGATTATACAGTAGATACAATCTCTCTTTAATGCCCTTTTTCTGTAATGAAACTTCATTTTTTTTGTATTACTTTCTGTTTAAGGGGTTGTAGTATTGAAGTTGTGTTTGATGGAAAGGAAAACACCTTAACAAACTTCAGTTTAGAATCAATGTTGTGTGGGTGGCCAGGGCAGTTGTCTATGAAGAATACAATGTTTCATTCCCGTATGAAAAATGCTTGTCTAGCTTCAACACCCACTCTGTAAAATGTCGCTTTTATCCATGCATATTTTTTGCTAATTAACCATGCTTAACCATGAATGTGTAGCTAACCTCTAAAGATTAGATGGTTTGGAACATTGAAGAGATTTGGGTTTTCCGATTACAAGTAATTTTACTGTCTCAAATCTGAGCGTCTTTTCTGTCCCTAATAATGTTATTTCTTTTTAATTTTTTTCAAAACAGTACCACCTTTATAAGCTAATGACTTACTCGGCAGACTTTTGAAAAATAGGCCAGTCTCATCTACATTGTATACATCTGTTGGCACCTAATCATGTACAATCTCAAATGCTACATTTTCCTTCCAATAGTTGTAATTAGCCGTATCAAAATTCACTTACGCCCGAAATACTTTTTGAACTATGTTATTTTATTTTTTAAAATTTTGTTTTCTAACCACTACCTGGAAGTCATTAGTAATACAGTAAATTCTAGAGCTGTTTTCTGTAATTAGATTCCTCGACATAGTAGGGTTATTTGATTGATTATATTTATCATATGATATTAGATTATGACATGACACTTCATCACCTGTTTTAGATATTGCTATATGTGCACATTTTCTTTTTCAAGTCATAGGTAAGACCTTGTCTTGAAATTTATTTGTGATTTTTATGATTGTTTTTATCAAGTGTGAATTCTTAAGATATCACAAAATTTTCTGAAACACCTAATTTCATAACCCCTTTATCAACATTTTGCAAAGTTATCGCTTTTTGTTCACACTTGATCACGTTTTGTCATGAATTCCAGAGCATACAAATACACAATATAATGCTTTTATACAACTGAATCTAATTAAAGAGGTGGGGCGTGAAACCAGAGGTTGTAGCCTTAAATACAATCATCAAAATAAGTCTCCAATAAGTGTTTTGAGTTTGTTGACTATTCAAGGAGGTGTGATGGCAACAAAGATATTTATTCTGGAGCATACAAATACACAGTTCTTGAATTTTGTAGTCCATTATGTTCGGTGAATCATAATTATCATTTAAACAATAGTTTATGACTATCCAAACTTTAAATTGAGTAAATTTGTTGAAACTTACTAAGACAGAATGTTTTCGATCGCTATGTGCCGATCTTCATCAGCGTCTTCTACTTGGAGATGTCTGGTCAAGCAGTGACGGTTTTAAATGTAGGTTTTCGATAGTATCAAAGAGTATGTGCGATTTGTATTGTGTTTGTTCGTTTAATATGTTTGTACTTTGTGTTTTTGTGTGTCTGTAAATTTCATATGGTTCTAGTGTGTTGAGATGTGTTCTTTTTTTGTTGATGTGTAGGATTTCTAGGTTATGGTAAATGTCTGAGTATTTGTGTCCTGTTTCTTTTATGTGATTGTAAAATGTTGATTTGGTGTTCTGTTTGTGTTCCTCGACTCTTTGTTTAAAGCTGTGACCTGTTTGTCCAATGTAGAATTTGTTACATTTGTCGCAATTTAGTTTGTATACGCCTGGTGCTTGTAGTTTATCTTTGTTTTTGGTGTCGTGTTGTATTTTGTACTGTAACTTGTTATTAGTTTTGTATGCTATTTTGCATCCTATTTTATGAAATTTGCGGGCTATTTTGTTTGTTGTTTTGTTTATGTATGGTAGTGTGATGTATTTGTTTTCCCTGTCTGTAGTGTTAATTTTAGTATATTTTTGTATTTTGTAACATCGTTTGTCTATTATTGTGGTGTTGTATCCATTTGTGTATGCTAAATATTTAGTTTTGTCTAGTTATTTGTTTATGTTTTCTGTGGCCATTGAAAACTTCGTTAAGTCTATAGAGCATGGATCTGAAGGCAGCGTGTTTGTGTTGGATAGGGTGGTTTGAGGTGTTGTGGATAAGTGTGTCTGTCGTTATGGGTTTCCTGTAAATGTTGAAGCGGTGTTTTTGTGTGTAGCTTTTTGTTATTGTTAGGTCGAGGAAGTTTACCGACATCTCCAAGCAGAAGACACTGATAAAGATTGCTACATAGTGATTGAAAACATTCTGTCTCAGTAAGTTTTAACAAATTTAAAGTTCGGATAGTTATAAACTATATTGTAAGTGATAATTAAAAATACACAGTATAAATGTTTCAAAACAAATGAGTTTAACTAAACAGCTGGGATGAGTAACCAGAGGTTGTAGCATAAATACAGAATTATAAATAGGTTCTCAGTAACTTTTAGATTTGTTGACTGTGCATTTTATGGTTCTAAGAAATTCCTGATTTACTATGAGAGTTGGCCTACCAAACCTTTCATTTTGGTAATGAACCCACTTCTCACACTAAATTGGTCATTGTAGGGAAGTCATATATGATTAAGGTAGAGAAAAAACGTGCCACAATTTTTAATATTGTAGTTTTGGGGCACTAAAACATTTGTTGTGTGACAGCAAGTTCGACTATGCATTCAGAAAACAAAACTATTGTAACCTTATTATAGGGTTGAAAACAAAACTATGACTAAAGTTGTCCCCTTGTTGCATAGAAATTTGTCAATAGGCAGTTTCGGTAATGAATTTGTGAATACAACATGCTTATTGAGGCCATATGAACATAAAAACAGTGAAATTACTGAACCATAAAAAGACTTATAACAAATTACATGACCTTGTAACTAAGTAGTACATATCAAAATATATATGAAAAAATTATATATAAGATAATTATAGTTCTATAAATAATAGAACTATTTAATCATAGATTTTATTACTTTTATTTTTATAATGTGTAGATTTTTCTGATTTTGTTCAAAAGTTTAATATTTGTGATAGCATATGGCATTTAAAAAATCAACAAGCATCTAAATATTTTGTGTTTATATATATATATATATATATATATATATATATATATATATATATATATATATATGTAGTCGAACCTCCAGATAACGAAATCCTCTATATAATGAATTTTTACCTAACCTCTATGTAACGAATTTCGTACCTCTCAATAACGAAGTTTTTTCTTCACTTCAACCGAAGAAATGTAGTATCGTATAGGCAGCTCACAATGTCATTTCCAGGAAATTGTTTATTTTCAGCAGGAAGGTCAACAAAAGCAAAGTGGTAGGCGAAACACATGTCGGCCATTGACTGCATGTTATAGTTCGGTTCAGTTAAGAATGCAGTGACTCATCGGTTAGGAATTCTAAGAATTCAGCATTTATAGATAGGCCTACTGTACAGGCCTACAGTTCATTCCCATCCTTCCACCATTTTCTTTTATCACTCATTTCAATGTTTCTAGCTCCGTTACTCAGTTTTATTCGTGCCGTGAGTTTGTCGTGCTGTGAAAAAATGTCAAAAAGAAAGTGTTTAAGTGTATCAGAAAAAGTGAGTGTTTTACAAGAGGTTGATGAAGATGTAAGTTGCGAAAAAATTCAGTACCCAAAAACATTGTTAATCTAAGGGACTGCATTGCTGAATTGGCAAAAATTTGGACGAAAGACGTGAAGAAAACAACAGTTTTTAATTGTTTCTCCAAAGCTGGATTTAATTCGGTCACACATGAAGAGGACAGTGAGGACAACATGACTTTAAGTAAATTAAAAAAGCAATGGGATTTTCTGAAGAGTTCAGAAAACGTAGCTAATGACGTTCCACATGAAGATTTTATTATACTCCAAAGCGTCCAGATGACAAACTCAAATGAACTTTTGATAGATGATGACGACGACTATGACGATGATTGTGATGAGTCTGAAGAGAAGAACCCTACAGATCATGAAGTTTTACAAGCTTTCAAAATCATCAGGCGAGGATTTCAACTGAAAGATGGTGTACCAGACAACATTTTTGATTGTCTGAATAAATGTGAAACATTCATTGAACGTGATGTTTTATTCAAATGCAAGTGCAACAAAAAATTACTAACTTTTCAAGTAAAACTTTGAAAACTAGAAACGATTTAAAAAGCACCTATACGAAGTTACTGTATTTACAGTACTCTACTCGTATTACTGTACATCGTATTTTACGTTTAATTTAATACAGTATTTTTTTCTCCGGATACGGTCTGTGAAGTGTATAAAACAATTTGTGTTGTTTGAAAATGAATTGTGTATATAAAAATAAAATACTGATAGATTGTGTGTATTCAAATAAAATCAGTGTAGGCAATGTAATACGTTTAATAAATAATACTGTTACTAAATTACGGCCTACTGAGTTTGTTTCGATTAAATTCCACTAGGTTCAAGTCATGCTTCCTGAAAATGAATTGGTGAGTGTACTTATTTACCAGTAAGTTTTCATAAGCATTAGATAAGTTATCATAATAGCCTATACAGAGTAGACCCTATGGAAAATATTGAATATGGATATTTAATAAAATAAAGAAACATTCTGAAAACATCAATAAAACATTTTTAAAAACTTGAATTTCAAATAAATTGAGACATTACAAAATATTATCCTATATTAACATTGGCCTATTACACTAACTACGCTCGTGATATTATACTGTATCCCTTTTATGCGTAATGCGGTAGGATCAGTAAGATGGGGTGGGAGCATTCTTGACAACACAACCTCTCAATAACGAATACCTCTCTACAACGAATTTTTTTTCTGGATAATCGACTTCGTAATACAGAGGTTCAACTGTATATATATATATATAGAGAGAGAGAGAGAGAGAGAGAGAGAGAGTCTATTTTTTATCATAATATAAACATTGATTAATAATTTTTTTAAATCGTAGTGTAATTTGATGAACAATATTTTTAGCAACATATTTGATGGTTTGGCAACCCTTGAACACGCAACATATAATTAGCCATGGAATACTAGGAATTTTTAGATATAACCTGCAAATTGACATTGTTTGGCTTTGTGACTTGTTAATAGTCATTACCATGTCAAGCGAATTAGATATTGGGTTTGAAAGGGATGGGTGAGTCAAAAGAGATCGTCGGGATCCGTGGTGTAAGAACAAGTTCACCTTGAAACTTCTTTAAAATGGTAATTTGAAGAACATTTACCATGATTTTTTTATGATCAATCGTATGGTATTGCACAGGCTTTGGTGCATTCAAATTTCAAAGCAAAACAATTGGTTAAACAATTTTCAATCACAAATACTTGTTGGAATTCCAGGTATGTATCTTATCGACAATTTCTTGAGGATCGACAACAGTGTCCATTGATTTTAATGATATTGCATTGTCAGGCAACCCCTGTTGTATTTTAAAATTAATAGCATCAACATCCATATTTTTTGCCGCCACATAGTTACGCATGACTAGTGTAATCATTTGGCAAATCTGGAAATATTCTTTCAATCAAAGCATTTATGTTAGGCACCATGTTACAAAAACTGTTTGGGAGTTCGACGCATTCTGTATTTTCATGCATTTGAATTTTTACTTTGCCAATGTTGAGCAATGGCTCAGAGAATTCAAACACAATTGATCATTTTGAAGTTGAACATGCATATTTATGGTAAGGTATAATTTACTGACACATTGACAATGCACTGTCAATTGAAATTCATACGTAAAGTTCATTGTTATTGAATGCGTGTTGATGCATAACTTAAACAATGTGTAAAATACTTACTTTAATACTGCATCTTACAAATTTACACAATGTATATTTTTTAATTACACTTTATAACGTTGTAACGTTGAAACGTTATAATAATCTTTTAAATGCTCAATTCAGTAACAAAACACATGTTCAAATAAATAGAATTTCAAATAGCTATTATGCAAACTTACCTAATCATATATATATATATATATATATATATATATATATATATATATATATATATATACATACATACAAAAATTGTTTATCTCTACATTAATAATTCATAGATTTCAATATAAGTGACTGATTGCTGGTTCAGAAAGGTAAGAGCATTTTCTAAATTAAAAAAAAACAAATGAAAACACAATCAAAGGGCTGCCTGCCAAATCAAATTGTGAATTTAAACCATTCTCTAATAAACTTGACCTCGCACACAAAATTTCATAAAAAGCGATTAAGTCCAATGACACACACACATATATATATATATATATATAAATATTTTGCCAATTATTTGACAATAATAAATTAAACATAAAAATTAAATTCTATCTAGTTTCTCAGGTCACCAACATAAATACACCAAATTATTAAATATTGTTCCATTTTAAGGACAATAGTGCTTGTCCCTACAAAAAGAGATTGTAATAGTCATTGTTGAACTTGAGGATGAAATTAACACTTTATCAAATCAGAGTTTTGGGATTATTTTTGTTATCTTATAAATAGGTGCTGCAATATATTGTTATTGAATTCTTGAATTTTGTAGTCCATTACATTCGGTGAATCCTATTAATCACTTAAACAATAGTTTATGACTATCCAAACTTTAAAGTTCCGAAATAAGTTCGGATAGTCATAAACTATTGTTTAAGTGATTAATTGTTATTGAATCATAAGAACTGTGATTTAGTTATTCACATAATCATGAAAAATGATATAAATCGCTTTTTATCAGTTTGTACCGAAATTGTAATTATAATATTAATGCAGTAAAATAATTTTTTTTTCAAATAATGAGTGCTACTTGTGATTTTTGCCGTGAAATTATGCGCATACAGAAAAGTTAAATTTAGCATGTATATGATAAGCTATGGTGATAAGTTGCAAATATTTTTTTTTATCTGCCTACCTAATTTGACCTTGCTATAAATATACTCAGATTGGAATGCTGTATAAAATAAGCTGGTATGTACATAATTTTAGTTAGATAGGAACTAGAAAAGATGTTTCACAACATTGTAAAATTTGAATATTTATTTTCTCCTTCTACTGCGAGAAGAAATATAACATTTATAGTATTGTTATGAGAGAATTATCCATATATATATATATATATATATATATATATATATATATATAATATATATATATATATATATAATCTTTTGTAAAAATATTTTGTTAGATAATTATTTTCCTGAAGATGCTGGTACTATTTTATCGGCGAAAAGCTTTGAATAAATATATTCATTAAAAGTATTCTTGTTTTTGAAATATTTTTAATTTATTAATTATATATATATATATATATATATATATATATATATATATATATTAAAACAACATAGGCTATTCAAATACAAGAATATTTATTAGTTTATATTCATTAATAATTGAATATTCATTATATTCATTAATTTATATTCATTCTTGTATTTGAATAACCTATGTTGTTTTAAATTATTAAACAAGAAAACATATTTTATATTTATATATATAATATTTGTTTCCTTTGTATGTTTTTATCAACTTGACAATTGACTATTTTTTAAAATTATTTTCATTCAAATAGTGGATTTTTTATCAAAAATTTACTGTAGAAAACGTTCCTTCCTTAATCTTATATACTGCTCTCCACTATTCATAAAATTGTCTAGTATCTTGGCTTCGCAAGGAAGGAAAACCCTGGTTAATGGGTGTGTACTTAAACATATATGTAAATTAGTTGATACGGTTTGTAAATTGTTTGGGCTTCCCCTGGTGCCTTTGTTTACTGATAAGTAAAGCCAATTTAACTCAACCCATTTAATTAAGCACAGCATTTGTAAGGAGGCTTGCGGCCCATGTAACAGATCAAGATTTTCATTTATTTTTAGTCATCGTTTTTACTGCATAAAACTAATTTTAGAAACTAATTTTCAAAACCTGTCACCACAGTTGCTATAGTTTTTCACTTAGTTATAACAATTATTTATGAATATAATCAGTGAAATCAAGATGATTATAATAACCAGTTCTAATTTTACACTACTTGACACTGTACTATAATTTTTAAAAACATATCATCTACTTGACACTGTACTATAATTTTTAAAAACATATCATCTCATAGCTGAAATTTAAAATTGCAGTCATAGTATCTCCAAAATGTCAAAATTTTTAATATAAAATTAAAACTTGCAGTTTTAGTGTTGTCCATCTTGAGGTTTTTTTTGTAACACTACTTTTGGTATAATTTGGCTATAAAAACCAATACTTACTGATATTTTTCAGCAGACTCGTTGCACACTATAGAATAGGATACAACACACACCCTGATAGACAATATAATGCGCAAACTAAAATCCAAAGTAACATTTAAAACATCCAACACAACTAAAAACCACTTACGTGGTACAAAAACACCAGAACAAACACGACACGGCAGGAGTATGCAAGATCACATGCAACGACCACCCCAGCTTTTACATAGGTCAAACAGGGAGAAACTTTACCACACGATACAAGGAACACATAAAAGACATGAAAAACACACAACCCAAATCAAACTTTGCCCAAATCAAATCATACAGAACACACTACACACATACACCAATATAGCCATTAATCTATAAATCCTTCACTACACAACAGATAACCACAAGATATACAAACACCACAAAAACCACCCATAACACATTCTAAGTTGCAAAACACACCTGAGTGACAGTCTTGTCCGTAACTCACAGCATTGGACAAAGCACTGACCTAGTGTGAAATGCATACTTACTGACACTATCAGTAAGTAGTTGTTTCTTGCCAAGTGATACCAAAAGTAGTAATCTATAAAATTATAATTCTTTGTAAATAACAGTCAATAGAACAGGCATACAGCTAATAATGTTATACTCTACAATAAAACATCTATTCAAAAGTATTTATACAAGAACATTTAAAAACTGTTACTTTTTAGACATTTGTTCTCTACACACTATCAAGAGCTCAGTGGTACAATATATTACAATAAAAATATTGAAAAGAACCCCAATACCACAAAAATAATCAAAAATAACAAATAAGACAAGTTACTTGAGATTAAACCCTTATGTACATTTCGATGACCATGTCATCATCATCAGAGGGTCTTGTTACAAAACACAATCTAGCACACAAGAAGTTACAAGTTGTAACTTCTTGTGTGCTAGATTGTGTTTTGTAACAAGACCCTCTGATGATGATGACATGGTCATCGAAATGTACATAAGGGTTTAATCTTAAGTAACTTGTCTTATTTGTTATTTTTGTGGTATTGGGGTTCTTTTCAATATTTTTATTGTAACATTTGTTCTTCTGTTCAAAGGGCACTTTTCATCTTATTGACTTTCAGAATAGCATATAAGTTAAGATCTTTAATGACTTGCATACAACAATGATTGGTATTTATTTAATTTCACTCCTTTTATTCACTCACTTGAAGATGGATTCAACTAATATTCCTCTTATTGTCAAAATTTTGCCCATTCACAGGCTTTTATGGCCAACATCAAGAAATAAATTAAAACATTAGACTAATAAAATACAACTATACAGCATAAATCATGTAATAGTCAATTGTTTAACCTTCAAACTGATACATTGTCATACATTGAGATACGGAGATAGATATTTGCTGTTTTTAAAAAATAATCCTTATGAGTTATCTAAACTTTGAATCACTTGTCCTTTAGAGCTTCTGGGTTTGCTTTAAAATTAAATTTAATCATAAAGTGATTTCAATAATTTAAAATTTACATACAAGTTTCTTTCCACTTCTTGGCTTCTTTTCACGATATTAAATGCTTTAACTATAGTGATGAATATTTGATAATACAATGACAACAAAACTAATTCTGTCAGTTATTCAGATCTGAGGTTGCTTTTTATTTTTTCTAAGTATGAAAAAAGTAGAAACATTGAACTTGGAGTAGAAACTTTGAATTTAAGAAGTAGAAACTGACAGTGTAAACAAGTGGCCTTAACAGTTAGTGGGCATAGGAAAAGAATTTATCGTAACTGTCCAAAGTATCCACTAACTCATTTTACTCTGTCTGTTGCTGATAGGTGTTTACATTTTTTACAACAAAATAAATATTTTGTTCAGCCATTGAATCATAAGGCTGTTTGTTGTTGGAAAGGTTGAGTTTTTGCAAATACTTGACTTTTGATGGATTTGACATCCATCAGTAGTATGTCTTTGACATTAAAACATGAAAACTTTCCAAAACACTCATGTGATTCCTAAAATGAACCAAATGCAGTGAAACTAAAGTGTCTTTGCAATGATTAAACATTGCTTTCTTCTGCATTGTAATGACCTAGAATGCCTGCATGTTGGTTTAACTTGGAGATAAATAGTCATTTAAGTTTTCTTTATCCAGAGATTCCCCTTTTTTGAATGAACTGAACAATCTTTCAACATCAGATTGATGCAGATTTCATAGTGAGTAAATGACAATTTCAGCATATTTTATAACCAAGTACTAATCATCAGGTTTTTGCCTTATATGATCAAACATTAAACATGTAATAAAATGCTGGATAGATTTAGATAAATATAAAGTGCAACAAGACAGTTATTTTAAAAAAATGCAAGCAGAATCAAAGCATTTGACAATATGTCTCTGTTGCTCTGAATTAATTATTTGAGACTAATAACTATAGGGCGTAAAATATTTTATAAAGGTTTTAACTAAATTCTGGTTTTCATTAAAATGTTTTCTTGTAGGCCCATTAAACATATTCTTATTCTCAGATATAAAAAAAAATTAATCATTGGAAGAATATGTTGCTTTACATGTTTAACCCAACTACAACACCACTACAATTTGTCAGTAGTTGACAATTTCTTAAAGAAGACATACTCAGAGATTCACTCAAAATGGTTTATTTTGTGTGTTTTACAATCCATAAATAAAGATTTTGTAAAAGCTCTTAAAAATTGAATAGCAACTTTAGTAATATGGGTATCTAAAGTTGAGCCTGACTGCTTACAATTAGCCTCAGATTGCTAATATTTCTAGAATCAAGTTTAGCATCTATCATACTCTTGGCCAGTTATGTTTAGACCCAGATTGGTAATAACAAACATAAGTAGAATATGTAACAAAACAAAAACATTAAAGAAAAACTAACATCAGTTATATGTAAACTAAACTGTGTGTACTGTAATGAATCCTTACAACAAAGAATAAAGAACATCAATACTCGATTAAATTCACACATAATTATCTTTACGATCCACTTGATAGATTCAGACCATACTTACACATATTTTTCATCTACAAACAAGAGTATTTCTTTTTCCAAACACTTTTGAGCAAAATTGAATTTATAAACAATAAAAAAATAAGCATACTAGAAAAAAAAAAGATCAATCCAAACCACACACTTTTTACAAATAGAATAATTAAAACCTTCTTTTAAAATCAGCACAATTCAACTTTCCAAACCTGATCTGAACCTTCGGATTATGATTACTTAATAAAGTTAGAAACATTGTCTCTGTAGTATTATAGATACTTACTTTTTAAATTAATCCGTATCATATCAGAGAGAAAAAAATGTTTAATGACTGCAAACTTTTACCATAGTATTTATATTTATGTTTAATATAGCATTAAGCGTCCAAAATTCGATTATTGCAGAGAGATAATTGTTTGGAATTACTATTATAAATGTTTTACAAGTTTTTTCAGATTATTAGCAACTACAACTTAAAACTACTTAAATTACATACATTTTAAAATAAACTTTATTCATATGTTTACCATGTTTTGTAGTATTGTATAGTGAAAAACTGTTTTGTACATTCCACTGGCAGATTTATTGAACTGTTGTACCAATTACATATACATTGCATTACTAATGGTTCTGTAGGTGGTTGAATCCAACGCCAATTACTCAGTACTGGGTGCCAAATCCATTAACAAATTAGCGTGGTAAATCCGGTCTCACAATCTTATTCTGTAGGTGCCACCAGGTCTTTTGAGACTTTCAGTTGAGAATTACATTGTAAATATAATATAGATTGAAAGTAGTACAGCTATTCTTAAAAATCTGAGCAAAGAAATTTGGTGATTTTTTGTAGGTGTATAACTTTTTTTATGGCTTTGTTGTGTTGTAATTTATTTAATTGCATTTTTCTGTAATTTAAATATTTATGTTTTAATGAATTGTAACTGCGTACATTAAACTTGCGTGTATATTTGAAAATACACACAACTTGACTTATGGAAATTGTGTAATAATAATGTAACATAATGGCCACTAGAATAATTAATAATAGAATTGATATATTGAGACCCAACAATCTGCATTTTTTCAATATCTTATTGGATTGTTCCATTTATTTATTGTGTGTTTTTTTAATTGCAAGTCAGCTTGCATCTTGTTCTCTAATATTGATCATTATGAACAAAAAATCCACAGAAATAATTACATTAAAATATTATACAGCAACATAGAATTTATTTTACTCACACTTTCATTGGTTAGAGTGAAGAAGACAACTGCTCCCTCAAGGAATAGGTATTGGAAATATTTGTAATGGTTGAAAGTGTGAACCTACTCCTGAAGGAGCTTCAGTAAAAATTCACTTCCCCAAGAAGCTGCCTCCAACACTATTGACACCATGAGAACTTCAGATCACTGCCAATGTTTGAAGACCCACAATAAGTTCATTTTTCCACTACGAAGAAGAGGAAATATTGAAATAATTCTTAGTGTGGTTGGGAGCAAATACAAAGTCATCCATGAACCAGTCATGTATGAAGGTACTGCCTA
The DNA here is from genome assembly GCA_036971475.1 of Prosapia bicincta. Taxonomy (NCBI): domain Eukaryota; kingdom Metazoa; phylum Arthropoda; class Insecta; order Hemiptera; family Cercopidae; genus Prosapia; species Prosapia bicincta. Next base: position 325,925,685 of record JBAIZL010000001.1, read on the forward strand.
AAACAAAATGCACATGGTAAGGAAATATACCTACGCTGGTACTGAAAGTCATTTGAATCTAGAACAATTTCATAATTCAGTTACATGATATTGTGGGGAACTTGAACTAGACAAATTATTCTTGGCTGCTGGTATTATGCAAACATCAAGAATTTAGAGAACTGGGTCATTTTTGGAGAATGAAGGGAGATATGGTGCTGATAAAACAATAGACATGCTTGACTTAGATAGCAATACAAACTAGTGGTGATCTTCCTCAAACATAGTTTATTCTTATTTTTAACTGGATAATTGTCGCACTGTAAATTAAACTTACATTGTAATTTTTATGCCATTTTTTGAATACAGTAGTCTTAATAATAATACTTAAATAACTTCAATAGTTTCTCCAATTTCGGTAATTCTATTTTTATCTTGTTCAATTTACTGCTTTTTGAAGATAAAGATTTTATGTACCAACATAATATGCATTTTAATGCGTGTAACTTCAATAAAGTACAATCATAATACTGTAATTCAAAAGAATTCTGAAGAAAAAAAATTACCACGTATTTGTGTTAGTACTTGTATGAAATAATACTTAAGTATTAAAGAGCATTGTATTTTTTGTTTCTATCTTGAACTTGATATAATAAATATTACATTTTTAAATGTTCCTGAAAGTTCCATTCACATACACTTTGTAGTATTTAAAAAACATTTTTAGGTTGGTATAGTATAATTTTTTCTGGCATCTAATTAGTGTCTGGAGCAATATTCATGTCCACGTTAAACATTTTCAGTTTCTGTCCTAAATTTGACAGTTGTTTTTTAACATTTTACTTTGGTTTTTATCTAAATTTTCTTTACTTTTGAAAAGCATATAAACACACAGGATGTTTCCATTTTATGGTATCACACAGTTATTAATGCAAATATGTTTTAAATTTAAAGTTAAATTCTTTTTAATTATACCTAAAGTAATCATCTTTATTTTCACCCATTACTTAAACATAACTGTGGTTTATTTTGTCTTAGGATTTAATACAACAAAGAAAATAGATTAATTTTAAGATGTTAAAGACTCAAACAAAGATTTACTGATGCAATTTAATGATTTTGTGTAAGAAAGCGATGGACATTTACTTTACACCAACACAGCGTGCCTTTATTCCATTTTACTTTTGACTTTCTTCTTATAATAATATTAACTCCAATGTAATTCTAAGTTTTTGCATTTATTTACATTTTAACATCTAAAACCTTAGGAGGAACTGTGAACTGCTTACATTGAAAATTTTATAATATGAACTATAGATAAACTAAAAAAAATGTTTAAAAGTTTGAATTGTAAACACTCTAATTTAGACCTTTTGATTATTGCAAACTTATTTTTAAAGTCATATAAAAAGAATTTTGTTTTAGTACATTTTTTTAAGAAACACACAAAAAAATATAAACCTTATTTTTATTAACATGTAAAAAAAATAGTTTTTATTAAAAAATGTAGTTGACAATTCAAAATTTCTTTAGGAAAGCTCTTTACTTACTTATTAATTCACTAGGAAAAAACCATTACTTACTGAAATTTCTCAGCAGACATGTTTCCCACTTGGTTAGTGGATTGTTCAGGGATGAGACTGTTTATTTAGATTATCATGTTTTTGTTTTGGTATTCTGTAATGTGTTGTTCTGAGGATAGTTTATATTATGTGTTTGAATATAGCGTTTGATTGTAAATGTGTTTTATATTTTAGTTTTTGTGATGCTTGTATATTTTTGAATTTTTTATTTTGTTTAGTTTATTACATTTTTTTATTATGTGCAGAATCTCCAGGTTGATGTCAATGTTGGTGTATGTGTGTAATGTGTCTTATATATGTATGAAATTTTATTTAGGTTTTATGTATTTTAAGCCTTTTAGCATTCCTTCTACTTTGTGGCGAAAGTTCATCCAGTTTGTCCTATGTAGATGCGTGGGCAGTTGTTATTTGTGATTCTTGCCCTGTCGCGTTTTCATGTTGTGTAGGAGTTTTTCTTAGTAGTTTGTATTTAAGTTTTTTAAAAATGAAGCTATCTTTTGTGTTATGTTATTATTGTTGTTTCAAGAGTGTTATTTTTTGCATATTACAGTAAAACCTCTAATATTTGGATCAATATGATGAGACCCCTATCCGGATATGGGAGGAATTGTATAACGATGTATGTCTGTACTACATAATCACAACCATTCAATTTGGAAGGAGATGTATGATTGTTCTAAGTAAATAAGTTACAATTATTGAAGATTGTTATTAAATTTTGCTATCAATATAGAATGCTTTGTACAATTTAGTAGAATTTCTTCAATACTGTACTGTACATACATTAATAATTATTTGTATATCATATACATTACATCCGTCAGTTTATTTCATTTAACACGTTTTATTGATGAAATATCCTTCCATCTTTGAAAGAGTAGATGATCAGCTACTGTTGTTTCATCTTGTTGTTCGACATACTCTATCAGCTGGTCAAATGCCTGGAAAGCTTCACTATGCGTCATAGTTCTGTTTTCTTTCGTCATCTTCAACAGGCGCTGGCTTTGTGCTCATTAAGTCTATAATAACATTAGTATTTATTCTCATGAACGTCATCCTCTTTCATCCATTCATTCACGCCAGCAATGTTCATGCTCTTAAAACCAGGAATGTTTCGGAAAAGATCGATGATTTCTTCAATTGTCTTACAAGGTTTTCTGTTTGTAATACGTTTTCAATCCACTCATTGTTTTCTGATTCAATAGCGTTTTCCATGATTCAACTAGTGTTATTGGCCTGATAGCATCCCATCCTATAGGAATCTGTAAAGTGACATCTAGTAAGTCTACGTATTTTAGTTACTCGAAAACCCTTCTTCCCACACTTATAACTGTTATTAACTTGAAGCGATATAGCCGTTTGAGATTTTACAGGTCACTTTGATCCATTGGCTCCCACACAGATGTTACGTTTGGTGTAAAAAAAAACACTTTCTGTCTATACTTCTCCATTTATCTGCTTATGGGTAAGAGGAGGAATTATCGTGTAATAAAATGGTCTTCCTTGACAAGTTATGTTCTTTTACGTATTTTTGCACAGATAGGACAAATTGATTATTGAACTAATCCCAAAAGATTCCTGCGTTGAATTGCTGGTAAAATAACTAACAAATTACCTAATTACACAAAATCCCTTAAAACATATGTAAACTGAACAATACGGACTAAAAACAGAGGTGAATAAGTTAGGCAATACACCAATCTGAAAAAAACTAGTGAACTGAATGATACGGAGACTCGAACACAACTGGTTGAGTTGGGAAAGAACAAAGGCCCAACAGCTTGTGCTAGAGAACTGTCCTGAGGACAATGCGCCTTGCGGTATAAAGACTCTTACTTTATTTTCATATTGTGTCTGGATATCGGAGGCTCCAGATATCAGAGGGCTGGATTTGAGAGGTTTTACTATATGTTGTCAGGGTATGTATGTGACTGTTACTTTGGGTAATTTGTTTAATTGTTTTGACTTAATTTCTTCTATCTTCTTGGTTCTTGGGTATGTTAATTATTCAGTCTATCAAGGATTGTGATCAGTTTTGATCAAGCCTTGACACCATGCAGTATGGTACTGGTAACTGAAAGTGGAATTATTTTCTTTGTATTTGGAAAGTCTTAATATAAAAATTAATAGTCAGTTTAACAGAGTGTGTTAAAATTTATGATAGCCAATTTACATTTTGTTGAGCTTAATTTAACAACTTTATATACAGATTGTGATTTGAGGGATTCTTATGTTTTTACACTTTTCTTAGACGATAAAATAAGAGTGATTTATAAATTTATTAGGCCTACTAAAAAATGTTTTAAATTTAATTGAGTCTTTGGGTCCTTTAATTTATGCTGTGTCACAATATTTGAAAATTTTAACGTGTAACATATCTTTTCTAACAACTTCTTTTTTTTTATTGTTCAATTGTTTTACTAGCTTTCAATATGTTCTTCCTGTGTATTATTTTAAGTATAATAGAAACAGATAACAACCCAAAACTGAAAGTTCAATTGTCAAATTGCTAATGTTAAAATGTAATTTGATAGAATAATTATATATGTAGTCATTTTTAAAAACCCTGAAAACTTTTAGTATCTGTTTGTAAATTTCCGTGAAATGCTTTGGCTAGTAGCATGGAGCCTAATAAGAAAGGCAAACCCTTGTACTCAAAGGTTTGAGTAGATTTGTAAATTAAAAGTTCTTAAATAAAACCTTACCTAACCTGTTAACTGTAAGATTTCACAATCTCATTATATCTATATTAATTTATTATGTACCTGATAAGAGCTGCAGATTAGTTGCTTAGTAAGAAAAATGATTTGGTTTCCCCTATCATTTAAATAATTTCAAACTTGAGTGAGACAGAAGTAAAGTAAAAAGTTTTTTTACTATTTGTTTTACTTCATCAGTGTAAACAAATTTAGCTTTTTAAATTTAAAATATTCTTAACATTATCTTGCAGTTAAAAAAAAAATTATTTTATAATATTCTTGCTAACATAAAGAGAATACAAATCTTACCATTACGTTAGAAAGCAATACAAAAATATTGATTTACTCTTTATACAACCTACTAAAAAATAATAATTATTAGAAGTAACCTTATTTTTATATTAGCCCTATGTTGTTGCTGTTGATATGTTTGGGCTAACAATGATTTTTTTTCCAGAATACAAGGTGTCAAAAATCAACTTTTCTCAGGCATAAGGTAAAAAAAAAACTTTGTTAAATTTACACAATACGCTCTTTAGTTAAACGTAGACTTGACGTGCAAAATCTTTTCACATTGTTTATAAAATACAGAAATAAAAACAATAACCATGGTCATGGTGTGATTGAATTACCCAACTTGCTACAACTAAGTAACTGTATTGATTATTTTTGTTTATTAGTTTAGAAACAAATACTTATGACAAAGTGGTCAATTTTTTTCATTTCAAGCTGCTTCAAAAAAGTCATCGTCAGACGCTGTTTTTGTTTTACATCAAGTAATTTTCTCCATATACTTAAAGTAACTTATTACAGTTTTGCTATTAGTTGAGACCAGACCTTTTGTTAACTAAAGTTGTTAAATTGTTAACTTACACTTGGAGGAAATGTTTTCTTCAGCCTCGTATTTTTGCTGCTAGGAATGCTGCAGTTGCGCTTCCTCGGTACCATTTTTTTATTGTACCATAGTAGCAAAAGTGTAAAAAGTAATTAACAACCAGCTCGTCAAGAACAGCAACAAGATTTCGATATTTAAAATAACTTCAACCTTATAATAAATTTATTTAAAAATAATCCTTTTAATATTTTTTTTTTTTTAAGCCAGTAAGAGTTTTACAAGAGTCAAACTGAATGAGAAATATTTTGTTTACAGGGACAGGATTATCGTAATAGATTCTCCCGACTTATGAAAAAAGATTTTTACTTTTAATAAAAAAAAACCGTCATGTTTATTTGACCACTGGAAATAACAATTGAATAAACAATAAGCTGGTTGGATATCGACTCACAATTGTTTTATTAATTTATTGCAATGTTTCGGCAACTGATTTGTTCCCCTTATCAAACCTGGAAACAATTTTACATTGCATTATAAAATACAAGTACGATCACAACAGAAATTTAAAACTTAAAAAAATTTCCAATGATATTTTAGTCACAGACTTGATAAAATTACCCACCAACATGTTGAGAATCATAAATTCATCTACAATATAATTAAAAACCGCCGAGAAAACAACAATATTCACACATAAAAACAGCCAAACAAAATAACCATACATAAATCAACAAAAGAGTTCAACATACATCCCAGTAACTAATTCTTACAATAATGGCATTAACTAATTCTTATTTAATGCATACAACAATGGCTTATACATACTACGTAATTTATCAAAATCATTTTTAATGTTGATCTCATTCTTGCATAAGTTGAAATGGACGACTTCAGAATAAGTCTTAAGAGGACCTGAGGCGTAATGATTAAGTAACAATATTACTATTGTTTGGTAATAGGGGTAAATCCTGCCATTAAGTCTTCGTTTTTTAAAGATATACAGATTTTGAATTGTCATGTCTTCTGGTCTTAAGAACATATTACAGTGGATCCTCACCAACAATTTGTGAATTTTATTTAATCCTTGTTTTTGTGCATTGATGACTAGTTTCTTAATTATTTTTACAAACTTGAATAAGACAACTATTTAGTTTTAATAATTTATTAAAAAATAATTTTGACTTGTTTATCCTTGTCTTCCAAATGAGGATGGTCCAGTCCTCAAATTCTTTCTCTGTTTTTACATACACTGTACAAAAATCATGACTTTATATTTAATTATGGCAGAAATATTACTACTCAGTATTATTGATTAGCAAAAAATCTCTTGTCATTTTATATTAAGTTTTTAGTTCTTCCTTTTCTTGTCTAATGACAACATCTCTGGTCTTTCTGCAAGATATTTGCAGATGTTAAAATTTTGCTTTAAAAGAACATACACAGATATGCACAAAAATATCCAACAAGTATTAAAGCAAATTTTTAAATATTAAAAATATTTCTAAAGATAAAAAAGCAAACAAACAAATTTTCAATGCCTTCATTCTCTCTAAAATGAATCATTGCACCTAAAGTTGAGATGTAACACTCGGTTTTATCTAATTGTTCCTGTATTTTATATTTCACTGTTTAATAATATTACAGTTTTGGTTTGTTGTCTGTTTCCGAAGAAAGTGTATAGATTCAGATGTAATTCGAATTAATGTGTGTTCAGAAGAGTATAATTCAAATGATAGCATTAAATAGTTTTTCTTGTACCTATTCATTGTCCTTTGTTCTGTGTGAAGTGATTTGATTGAGAGATATTTTGAAAATAGACTCTGAATTAGGGATTTTAGTCTAATATGTTTGTTTTGTGAATATTTTCCTTCAAGAGGTATTTTAATAGTGAATAATTTCGGGGTTGTAGGTGGCCATCTTTTCACTCCTGTTATTTCAGGTAAAACCCTGCTCATATGAACTTATTTTTAGTACTGGGGGATCGTTATGTTCTTTTCTTAGTGTTAAATAATTCCATAATTCGATATTTGGGGGAAAGTGAGTCTTTTCAGGAGCATAATCTTTTACATGTCATGCCATGTTCCCTTCTATATTCTCTGCCGGGGGTATTTACGTCCCTACTTTAATCCTTCCAAAAAATAACAGTTTTAGAGGTACAATTATTAATTTACAGGAGGAGAACAGGCTTGCATTGTCTTAATTGAGTAACAGGGTAACAGGAAGAGAACAGGCTTGCTTTGTCTTATTTGAGTAACAGGGTAACAGGAGGAGAACAGGCTTGCTTTGTCTTATTTGAGTAACAGGGTAACAGGAGGAGAACAGGCTTGCATTGTCTTATTTGAGTAACAGGGTAACAGGAGGAGAACAGGCTTGCATTGTCTTATTTGAGTAACAGGGTAACAGGAGGAGAACAGGCTTGCTTTGTCTTATTTGAGTAACAGGGTAACAGGAGGAGAACAGGCTTGCATTGTCTTATTTGAGTAACAGGGTAACAGGAGGAGAACAGGCTTGCTTTGTCTTATTTGAGTAAAAGGGTAACAGGAGGAGAACAGGCTTGCATTGTCTTATTTGAGTAACGGGGTAACAGGAGGAGAACAGGCTTGCATTGTCTTATTTGAGTAACAGGGTAACAGGAGGGGAACAGGCTTGCTTTGTCTTATTTGAGTAACAGGGTAACAGGAAGAGAACAGGCTTGCATTGTCTTATTTGAGTAACAGGGTAACAGGAGGAGAACAGGCTTGCATTGTCTTATTTGAGTAACAGGGTAACAGGAGGAGAACAGGCTTGCTTTGTCTTATTTGAGTAACAGGGTAACAGGAGGAGAACAGGCTTGCATTGTCTTATTTGAATAACAGGGGAACAGGAGGAGAACAGGCTTGCATTGTCTTATTTGAGTAACAGGGTAACAGGAGGAGAACAGGCTTGCTTTGTCTTATTTGAGTAACAGGGTAACAGGAGGAGAACAGGCTTGCATTGTCTTATTTGAGTAACAGGGTAACAGGAGGAGAAAGAGCATGCTTTGTCTTATTTGAGTAACAGGGTAACAGGAGGAGAACAGGCTTGCATTGTCTTATTTGAGTAACAGGGTAACAGGAGGAGAACAGGCTTGCTTTGTCTTATTTGAGTAACAGGAGGAGAACAGGCTTGCATTGTCTTATTTGAGTAACAGGGTAACAGGAGGAGAACAGGCTTGCATTGTCTTATTTGAGTAACAGGGTAACAGGAGGAGAACAGGCTTGCATTGTCTTATTTGAGTAACAGGGTAACAGGAGGAGAAAGAGCATGCTTTGTCTTATTTGAGTAACAGGGTAACAGGAGGAGAACAGGCTTGCATTGTCTTATTTGAGTAACATTGTAACAGGAGGAGAACAGGCTTGCTTTGTCTTATTTGAGTAACAGGGTAACAGGAGGAGAACAGGCTTGCATTGTCTTATTTGAGTAACAGAGTAACAGGAGGAGAACAGGCTTGCATTGTCTTATTTGAGTAACAGGGTAACAGGAGGAGAACAGGCTTGCTTTGTCTTATTTGAGTAACAGGGTAACAGGAGGAGAACAGGCTTGCATTGTCTTATTTGAGTAACAGGGTAACAGGAGGAGAACTGGCTTGCTTTGTCTTATTTGAGTAACAGGGTATCAAATATAAATGATTTTTCAACCATGATTATGTTATGGTGTTTAAAAGGATTACTTATTGCTATATAATTATATAAATGTGTTAACAGTGCCCTTTAAAACAGTTCTCCTACACAATATAGATAATGTTAATCTTGTGATAATTATGCTGCCACCAACTAATATCTGTAGTCTCATGCTGATATGAAATTATTGTATCTTGTGATTAGCGTTAAAATAATTTCACATGATTATTGTAAAATATGACATGTTACTTTTTGATATTTTCTATTGGCCGAATCTTTGAAAATCACTGTTCAAATTGGTTTTAATAGATCTAATAATAAAATGAGCACAAATTTACTATAAATACTCTATTTATTCAAATATATTTCAATATCATCAAGACTGGAATACAACTTACGAAATACAGATTGTAACTAATAGTAAAGGTGACAATATAATGGCATTTATAGTTAAATAAATTACTATTTATTTATCTTTCATCTATATTTTAGTTGTAGCTGTGACTGATGTTGGGCTTTTCATTGTTACGTGTTTGAAAAAATGAAATATTAGTTTAAATTTATGTTCATTTTTTATTAACAGTTATGTTGACTCAAGCTCTATTTCAGTTTTTTCAAGAACATTTAATAAGAATCTTTTTACTTTGTTTCTTAAGCAAGCTGGCTTTCAGAGGTTTTCTAAACACTCCGTTCTGAAGGCTACTATAGTGACAACCAATATACTGACAGCGTGCTGCCTAAATCAAAGATCTTACATTTTAGAGTATCTCAAAAGTGTATTTTCTAAGAATCTTACTCGTTTCTAAAACAAGCTTGTATTCAGGGGTATCATCAGTCTATTCTCAATAGTACTAGAGGAACAACCACTGATCAGACAGCAAGCCGTCCAATACTCAAAAACCTTGTAAAGTATACACTATTCTCTAATGATGCACAACAAACCAAAGTAGCTACTGGCAGTGAGCTACTTTTGCTAAACATCCATTATTAGAGTACCTCAAAGTTATAAAGTTGTTGCAAGTACTTTTTTCGAGAATCTTTCTTGGTACTTAGGCGAGGTCAATTTCAAGGCTTCATTGCCACTCCATTCTCAAGGATAAAAAAAATAAAACCATTGTTCAAAAAGAGAGCTGCTCAATAAATACTCAAAAGACCTTGCATGGGTACAACATTAGTGTACCTCTAAGTGATAAAGTTATTTCAAAAACCAATGTTATGCCTAATGCATAAGTGTGTAGGAATGTAAATAAGCTTGGATGTATGCTTATATTATATATATATATATATATATATATATATATATATATATATATATATATATACATATATACAGTATATATACAGTGTTTGCAACACTGTTTTCTTGTATTCCTTATCACTTTCACTATATATACTTAATCAAGAATCTTACTTGGTATTTATGTGAGTTGACTTTCAAAGATTGATAGTATCTCCATTATCGATCATCACTGACCGGGGATTGTAGTAGACTGTGAGCTGTGTGGGAATTTCACAAGGTGTGGTGTACTGTTATTGTTCTATTTTCGGATTCATTGCACTGCGGGGGTCTTTTAAGTTTGTCTTGGGGTTAATTTTGTCTATTAGGTTGAATAATTTATCGTTTTTTTATTTTATTTTTATTTGTTCGTTTATGATATTATTTTTAAGTTTATAAATTTGTAGTTGTTCCCAGATTGTCATTTTGAGGTCTTTTTGTATTTTTTTTCATTAGGTGTATGTTTTCTAATGTGAGGAATGTGTGTTTTTGTTTTTGATGGTGTGTGTAGCTAAGTTTGAGGTTTGATGTATGCATTGAGGTGTTCTTGATATCTGTCTTTTAATTTTTGTTTGGTCTATGTGTATTGTATATATATATATATATATATATATATATATATATATATATATATATATATATATATAGATATTTTGGACTAGGAGACTGACAGACTTACCTTGGTAAGAGTCCACTTTGTAGTCTTGAAATAGAAACACATAAAAGCACTTAAACAATGATATATTTCAACCTTTAATAATAATTATTTTATTTCATTCTCTCATATTTCTTTTTGTGTTTTCTCTTTGATTGACAAAGACCACTGTGTGGTTGAAATATATCATTGTTTAAGTGCTTTTATGTGTTTCTATTTCAAGACTACAGTGTGGACTCTTACCAAGGTAAGTCTGTCAGTCTCCTAGTCCAAAAAACCAAAAAATCTAAATAATATTTACCAACCAAAACTAACCTAAATATATATATATATATATATATATATATATATATATATATATATATATAGTGTGTGTGTGTGTGTGCGTGTGTGTTTGTTTGAGTTATGTGAGTGTGTGCGTTTGTGTGTGTGTGTGTGTGTGTGTGTGTGTGTGTGTGTATGAGTTATGTGAGTGTGTGCGTTTGTGTGTGTGTGTGTGTGTGTGTGTGTGTGTGTGTGTGTGTGTGTGTGTGTGTATGAGTTGTGTGAGTGTGTGCGCGTGTGTGTAGATGATAATACAAATTAACACAATTAATCTTTATACAGTAATACAATAATGACAAAGGTACTGCAAGGAATACTCATACCGTACAAAATAAACGCTTTCACCAGATGACAGTACCAGCATACCAAAACAATAAGAGCTATCACAATAATGAACTAGTAATATAATTATACTTTGACCTAGTTATTTAGTTCAGTACTGTAAACCTTGGAGCTCTGTTAGTGCTGTTATTATGATAAGGCAAAACCATTGAACTGTAACAGTTTGAGTAATGAGTATTCCTTGCAGTACCTTTTGGCTGTTATCCAATAAGGCTTCTGTGTATCCAGATCTGGGTGTTTCAATGACAACCCTTTAACTGTATCTACTCACAATCTGATCCAACATTTATACGGTGTTTTAACAAACGGTTTGGTTCTGAAAAGAATTTAAATTTATTTTTATTCATTGCCACTCGATTTACTTGCTTAAACTATATAAGTAATTAGTGTTATCAGTGTTTTGGACAAATTTTCTGCAAGTAATTGCTTTTTGGGTTTGTTAAGTGTCTTCGTGAAGTACTGTACTCTGTTATTGCATGTTCAATACAACTGAGAGCAAGGGGATCATGGAATGTGTTAGTGCCTTTATATTAGTAAAGCGTTGTCAGGATTATTTCATTTCCTTCTATTGCCAAACACTCTCCTTACCTTTTATGTACACATTTTTAATCGTTAATAAAATACGTTTTTATTCTACCAAGTTTAAGTAATTTTTTTTTTTAATCTGTAGGGGATTGCAATTGATGTTAATACAGTTTTTTCAAATATTTATTCATTACTTAAAATGTGAAAAAGGCTGATGTCTCGGTCGAATTCGAACTCAATGACTAATTGTTTAAAATCCAGCACTTTGGCAATGAGTCAACTTTCCCATTGCTAGAAATCTATGATTTAATGATACATATAAAATTATAAGAGAAAGGTTGATTGCAGTAATGAAGCGTTACTAGAGATGGATAGAATGAGAAATTATATATATCACCACCAGCTTTATAAACTAGAAACGAAAATAATAAAGCTAAGATATTGTAATAAACAAAAATAATACTCCGATACCATTTACTGTATAGAGAAAAATGGGAAAATACAAGGGAATTCGCTGTCTATTTTGACACTTAATATTGTAATTCTATCATATGTACATACTTATTTATATTTATTGCAATTATAAAATTTAAAGTAATTGAAATAAAAAAAGTTTTGTTTGGTAATCACAGTAGGAATTATAGGATTAGAAGGACTTAAATTTTTATTCATTGCTTCTTTGTCAATTGACGACATTTTGACACCTAATAATTGTCCTTTTCAAGTTTATAATATTAAAATGTAATTTATAATGGATAAGAATTATATAATTATAACAGTAACAACATTAACTATATATATATATATATATATATATATATATATATATATATATATATATATATATATATGAAGTTATTATTATTACTTGTAATAATAATAACTTCATAAAGTCAGTGCAACGGAAAAATAATGGACAACGTGAAATATCACGATATATATATATAAAACAACTAAGGTTATTCAAATACAAGAATTATTTAATAATTTATATTCAATGCTTTTCGTTGATAAACGGTACCAACATCATCAGCAATGAATAATACAATAATGTATTATTGTATAATAATAATAATAATTTTGGCATTATTGTATTATTCATCCCTGATGATGTTGATACTGTTTACCAACAAAAAGCTTTGAATATAAATTAATAAATATTCTTGTATTTGAATAACCTATGTTGTTTTAGATTATTAAACAAGAAAACATATTATATATATATATATATATATATATATATATATATATATATATATATATATAAGAACTAAGTCAAAATACAAATGCAAGAATTATAATTGAATTTACATAATATTAAATTGTAAATGCAATTATAATTCTTGTATTTGTATTTTGACTTAGTTCTTTATTAATACACAAGAATACATATTGTTCTCTTTAAATATGTTTCTTATATATATATATATATATATATATATATATATATATATATATATATATATATATATATATATATATATATATATATTTATATACATACATACCTTATTTGTAAATATTCAGAGCGTTTAAAAAATGGACACCTATTTTGAATTAACTTATTTAATTGAATGAAACATTTCCTCCTTAAAAACATAGATCAGCTAATAATTCAGAAAAAAACGTTTCAATAATGTAACTCATTGTTTGGTGTTATAATGTTTCTCATATTTGGTTTATGATAAACATAAAATTTCGGTTGCCTTTTGATCGACATAAATTTGTTCGAAGTGTTGATGGAAGGCGGAGAGGTTCAAAGAGGTTATGGAATGGAATTCGGAATGCATCCACCGACAAAAGTAACAAACCAAAGAATTTGTGACAATATTAAGCATTTGCGGCAGATAAAACATATTAGCTTTTAAGAAGTGATACGGCAGATAAAAGCCCATTTGACGTGATACCTATAAATACACTACCATTCTGTATTAGTCGGTTGTTGTAGGCGTATTGTAAACTGTGGTAATTTTGAACATTTATAAACTCAAAACAACAAAACAATTTTTTTAAAAAAATTGATGATAACAATTTCAAGATGTGTATAATTGCTTTGAGAAACTGTTCGCATTATAAAAGATAATTGAGAACTTGCGGAAATCTGCCTGTGGAAATCTATTTCCAATTTCTTCATTAGTTTTACAAGAATTACGATATTACAAAACTAAACAATAAACGTTAATAGGTTCTAGATTTTAACTGGAGTCACGCCTACACACGCACACACTTACACACACATAACAGTTTTTACCTGCCAATTTTATTAAGAAATCCATTCTGTGAAAAAATGTATTTAAAACACACACGCACGCGCGCGAGCACACATGCATAATATTATGGGTGTTAAGCAAGTGTTATATTTTGAAACCAGCACTAATTAATAATGCTCTAGTCAGTGAAGAAGAATACAGTATTTGTTAATTTTTTAGACATTTCATAAAAACGAATTTATAAATAAATGAAGAAAATATTCTTAAACACGTTTATATATTTTAAAATAATTTTTATTTGTTTTAGTTTTTATATTCTGAATTTATTAAGAATGTAATTCAGTTCGCAGAATGATTAATATTCAGTTTGAATTTTCTTTTTAAACAATACAACCTTATTTGCGTTTTAAATTGAAATTTAAGCTAAGTTTTAATTATATTTGCTGCTAGGCGTTTAAAATAAACGAGCGAGGAGAGGCGAGGCGAGGCGCTTTGATACACAAGGTTGTGTTTACATGGTAGCTTGTTCTCTTTATTGTGCACACACAAAGCTAATGTGCGCGAGGCATAGGCTGCTAAACGCAAGAGTAAACACTGGCTAATCCCTGTCCAAGTTTCTGCTTCACTTAAGTTGAGTTGCATAAACTTTATTGTTGGACAGATTGCGCGCACACTGTAACCCTTTCTCTCTTGTATATTGTATGGAACACCTTGTTTTCTAAAAATAGACTCCTTATTTTTAGACTAAGTCTAATGTTCTACATGCTTTTACACAGATCTTTAAGGTTTACTAAGGCTTTGTTGTGATGCTGAGGCGAGTGAGAAGCGTATCATATCTCTTGCTCGTCAAGAAGTTCTTTTCTTATTACTATCAAATATAATAACATTTAACTGAGCTTGATTTTTCATCTGTTTTATTCTTACAGTTATAGTAAATTTTATTCTTAATTGTTTTAGTAACACATTAGCATTGTTTTGCATTATGTACAGCATTTCGGTTTCTGAACCTTGCGTTATACACCATCAGTTATTATAAGAACTAAAGTTTTTGTATTGCATTACAGGGCAATGTACATTTTCTTAGTTCTTTTCTTTTCTATGCTAATGTTAAATTCGAAAGTGGTAACAAGATTTCCGTGCATGATGTTTTAAAATCACACACACACAGACAGACACACACACACACACACGCGGAAATTTGAACTACCCCTATATACGTTGGTATTGAAATCGACCACATTACAAAATACTTCCAAGGCCAATAGTCTTGAAAACTGATAATGAAATTAAAAATAAAATACACAATACAAACGAAAATAGGCAGCTTAACAAAATTGTAAAATTTGTAATGTTTCTTTTTCACTGACATACACAAAAAAATTATTTTATAGTCTAATATAGGTTAATATATAGGTTAGTATATATATATATATATATATATATATATATATATATATATATATATATATATATATATATATATAATACCAATGAACCTAAATGATCAAATAAAAGAGAAAAATATAATATATCAAATTGGTTTAGAAAATGGATATAAAAGAAAAACTATAGATAAATTAAATAATAATATAATAAGAAAACAGAAACTCGAAAATAACTTTGTACCTAATAAGAGCGAAAATATTTGGACAACTTTTACATTCACTGGTAACGAAATAAATAAAATTACAAGATTATTTAAAGAAACAAATTAACAAATTACATATAAAACTGATAATAAAATTAAAAATTTAAAAAACAATAACAAAAAATAAAAATAATATGCACGAAAGAAATGGAGTATATAATATAAAATGTCAAACTTGTAATAAATTATATGTAGGGCAAACAAAAAAGAAATTAAAAGAAAGATACAAAGAACATTTAAACGCTTATATCAAACCAAACATATACACTTTCAATTTAACTACGCATTGTATTAATAATGGACATGAGTTTCCGGAAATAGAAAATAAGAAATTAATAAAAGAATTAAATAAAGGATTAAAAATTAATATATTTGAAACATTGGAAATTTATAAGCATAAAGTTAAAGACAAATTAATTGATGAACAAATTCAAGTGAGATCAAGGGACCAAACTATTTATAAACTCATTGATGTTATAGAAAAATTTACATAAAGTGCAATACTTATAAACATATGATTCTTTGTAGTACATATGATTTAATTTTGTAAAAGTATTTTATTAGATAATTATTTTCCTGAAGATGCTGATACTATTTTATCGGTGAAAAGCTTTGAATATATATTGAAAATATATTCATTAAAAGTATTCTTGTTTTTGAAATATTTTTAATTTATTAATTAATAATATATATATATATATATATATATATATATATAGTTTATATTCAAAGGTCATTTCAATTAAATCTAGCTTAGAAAAACTAACTTAGATTTGTTTCTAACCTAAAACATCAAGAACGATCCGATGTTAAGATGTCTTCCATTGCTAGAGCATATTTCGTTAAGAAATACTGTGTGCTCATTGTTGGTATGCAACAAGATCACAGGTTTTATCCATTCCAATTGACTAGCAAAATGCCACACGTTTATAAGCGTGGAATGCTCGAAGTAACTTATGCTTCAGAATGTGGTGTTGACGCAATCTCTGATAAAACCTCTCAAAGTAACTGATTACTGTTCACTATGCTAAAATCTTTTTCTCAGCTAAGATTTTATATTCTGTGGAGCAGCCCCGGCTCGAAACACGGAGCATATAAAGTACTTTGTTATTACGACCAAGGAACCTGATTTTTTCTGAATTTGATGCTAATTTCACACCCTTTCTTCGTTATCCGTCATTTCCATCGTGAGCCATGCCGAGATGTATTGCTGTAGCGGCATGTGGTAATTCGAGTGTCTTTAATAATGATAGCTTGTTGCGCAATATTCTTGATTGTAAAGTCAGTACGTGTCGATTTGGAACCATTCAATTTAATGCTGAATTTATTAGGCCAGATGGGAGCTTTATCTAAGGCAGAGTGCAAGTTTCTGGTTGAGCGTTCCATTCTGTAATAATTGATTTATCGAACGCAAAAGTAAGTTATTATTACTGTAATGAGAGAATAGTAAAATAATGCGGCCAAGTATGTGCTAAATCAGGACCCAGTACAGTTGATTAGGTACGCGTCCGTGTGTGTGAGCGTTTGTTTGTTTCGGGGCGATATGGAGTATGGGTATTTTATCGCTTATGAAGATGAGGAAGGGGTGGCTTTTGGGATATAGGGAGAATCTTGGGATCAAATGAATTGTTCATGTACTTAAAAAAAATACGCTCTCTTTCATACACACTAACACACAATTATCCTTGACATCTCCTTGCACATAGAAGGATAAGGATGGGGTTCCATTTGCCATTATGTATAACGCTACCAAGTGGGGTTGGCAAGTCTGAGGAATGGGAAGGCTCCATAGAAACGGAAATGGCTCCACTACCGACAGTCTGCAGCGACAACCTTTTACTGCGCGCTGCAGAGTGAAGTGTCGTCCGAAATGGACCTGTTCTATAGCGTACACTCTGCCGCCAACAGATTGCTCCACTAGCTGTAGACTTTAGGGTCGTGTCTGCAGCCAAGGCGATCCCGGCTCACGTCTACCGCTACAGTAAACAGTAGTGAAGCCAGGCAGCGAGTTACGATACTGCAGTTTGTGGTTGCTATTCTGTTGTTTTTGGAACCACTCAACTGTGGCGTGTAGCGCACGAAACTTACTGCGCGATAGACTACGGCTAGTGGGGCCCCAGCATAAACAATAGTGAAGCCAGGCAGTGTGCGACGACACTGCAGATTGGGGTTGGTGTTCTGTTGTCTATGTAGCCACCCAAATGTCGCGTATAGCGACTTGGCTACGGTAAGTGGAGCCCCAGCCCAAGGAAGAGCGTATGAAGTTGAGGTACGGCTAAGGAAACCTCATAAGGATCCCCTGGTACTGAAATAAGGGAATATCGTGTAATCGCGAAGGTAGTGTTGATTATCATATATGGACCTGCTCTCTACCGAGGTCTTATAGAGACTAATGGGTTGATGATCCTTAGTCTATGGAGACGACTATTTGTAGACTAGTGAAACAATTTGAAAATGAAAACAACTGAAACTAATTGATTTCTAATTTCTTATGCAACTTCACGGAACTGCGTTAACATTTACGTACCCGTGTATTTTAAGACTAGTCGTCATTGCGTCGCTATGTAATTTTACCCGTTGAAGTCGTATTATCTCTTCCGTGTTTAACTCTCCGCACGTTAGCGAGCATTAGTATTTTTTAGCATGCAAAGCTAAACGAAACGACTAATTTTGTCGCTTGTACAAGTTCTGTTGTTGGAGTGAAACAATGCAGAGGCATTTGTCAAACCCGGTACTTGGTGGCTGATTTGGACACATTAGCAAGTTGGGTTAGGATTTGCTTGACACACCATCTGCTCTAGCAAACATTTGTTACATCAACAAAGAATAACACAAATTATTCAAGTGACATAACATGAAAAATCCCATAAGGCTTAAAAAGTTATTAGAATTAAAAAATCTAGAAACAATTTTAATTCTGAAGAATAGAATCTGTGATTGTGTTTAGATTACGATCTTATGTGTGAAAACTAGGAGCCAAGAATGTAATTTTGTTAGATATTTGTTCTCATCTCCAACATCTGTTACTTTCAAACTTCAACATGTAATAATATTTAAACACTTCTCTATAGTAGCACTAACTTTTTGTCTAAATGAGAAGAACGGCCTTTTCGAAAGTTGTGTGTCCCATTATCAAATTTGATCATACATTGGACCATTATGAGCTACGCTCCGAGTTGATAGTGGGATACATTCCCGAATCGACCGTCCTCTTTTGAATAAAAAGTAAGTAGGCCTACTACAATAGGTGTGTACCAATAAAATTAAAATTTTAGACAAATAAAAAGTGTATAGTGTATAGGTGGTAATGTTTTATTTATTCTGATACGTTTTTACCCGTTTTATTTCTATAGTTTGGTAATTCCGACTACGTTTGAATTTTTCAACCTTTTTCATCTCCTGATAACGTTTATATTTTAAAATTTTCATGGCATTTAATTTGTTCATATTTAATATATAAAAGTGATAGTTTTAATTTTCATACATAAAGTCCTTGGATCAGACCTTCTTCAATTTTTCCAAGTAATTTTTTTTTGCTAGGAGGCCCAGAGACTCAAACTAAATTGAAACTACTTGTATTTTTAGTTCCATAATTTACTTATGAGTTTTTTTTAAATTTCCTTCGCTCTCCTTGTAACTATTCGCCCTTTTACCTGAGAATTTTTCTTTATTTAAATATGTTCTTTTGCTTATTACCAAAATATTTAATTTTACTTACCAGGGCTTCTAGTTCTAACGTCAAAGCTCAGGCACATACTGTCAGTCTGTCTGTGACGGTCTTCCTATCTTAAAGCTAGAATTAGGTTACGTGTGAAATAACGATTGAATGTTTTTAAATACAATATTAAACAATTTATTACTTAAACACGAATCACAAATTGAACAAATGACAACCAATGTGTCAAGAGATTTATTTTAAATTACTGCTATCTATTCTTTATATATATTAATTACTTGTTAAGTGTACAATAAAGCTTTACAATTTATGTATCGAGAAGGTAGTAAGTTGAGTGTTCAAATTTTATTTTAGAAAGGAATATCCAAAGACGATTAATACCGTTTATGGGTTAATAAGGTTAGAACTAGAAGCACTAGTAAGTAAAATTAAATATTTTGGTAATAAAGCAAAAGAACACAAAAATTAAGATAAAATTACCTAGGTAAAAAGGGCGAATCGTTACATTCTTATATATATCTTGTACAATTTTTCAATCGGTAATAAAATATCACTACGTTTTTATTCATCCAATCAAGTTCAGATACATTTCTGTAAACTATAGTGAATGACATTTGATGTTATTACAGTTTTTTCAAATATCTAATGAATATTTAATTAATAAAAATTTGGGGGTTCTAGGTCGGATTCGAACTGAGTATCTTCATGTTCAAAGTCTGGCGCTTTGGCACTGAGCTAGCTTTCTCATAGCTAAAAATTCAATTCTCAAATATGTGGCATGTATGAATTTTTCTTTTGCCCCCATCTGGTTGTCTTCGAAACCGCCACTGCACAACCTTAAATAGTTGACATGGTTACCACAGAATATCATAAATAATACTCTAGGATGAAAAATGAATGAAAAGAATAAAATAAACAAAGAAACTGAAATAACGGTATCGAACCTTCTTTCACAACTGCGAAAGGATATCGAAAAGAAACTACAACACAATGCAAGCAATGAAAAAAAAACGTATAAATAGTAACAAACAAAAATAATAGACCTACACCATACATAGAAAGAAAAACTGAAAGTGAACAGAATATGAGATTAAATGATTGCTTTCGCGTCACGATATTTCTGCATCCTTACAGTATATATATATATATATATATATATATATATATATATATATATATATATATATATATCCGTCATATTATTCAAGTGAATTAAATGATAACATATGATTTCATATAACAGCTGATTTTATGTTATAGGTTATGTTTTACAGCCGTTTTACACTTAGATTATTATTTTTTTATAATCGTTACTATTTATTTAATAAATAGTTAGGATCAGGTAATATATTAATTTGTTTATATTTTGATAACATTCAAATACAAAAATTTCAATAATACGATAATAATGTATTAGTCTTTATTAAATATGTTCCCCAAATAAAGGTGTAAAAATTAAATGAAACATATATTAAATCTTCCTAAATAACACATCTTTATTTGAGAAATGTATTTAATTAAGATTAATATTTATTGTAATTAATACTAATATAATGGTGTCATTGAGAGCTGTAACTAAAAATGTTAAATTTTCTTCATTTAAACTAGACTTTTAAAATTTATCGTTATTGTTTGTTTTTCTGTTCTAAGCATTTTAAGGAAAGCAGTACCAACATCATCAGGAATGAAAATTACTATTGTAATTTCATTCCTGATGTTGTTGGTACTGTTTGCCAACGAAAAGCTTTGGATATAAATTAATAAGTATCCTTGTACTTGAATAACCTATGTTGTTTTTAAATATATATATAGCTTTTGCAACACTGTTTCTTGTATTCACTTATCACTTTCACTATATGTACTTAAACAAGAATCTTACTTGAAGACTTGACTACAACCCCCGGTCAGTGATGCTCGATAATGGAGATACTACCAATCTTTGAAAGTTAACTAGCATAAATACCAAGTAAGATTCTTGTTTAAGCACATATAGTGAAAGTGATATATATATATATATATATATATATATATATATATAATATGGTGATATGTTTTCTTGTATATATAGTTAATAAATTTAAAATATTTCAAACACAAGAATACTTTTAATGAATATATTTATTCAAAGTTTTTCGCCGATAAAAAAGTATCAGCATCTTCCTGATGCTGATACTTTTTTATCGGCGAAAAACTTTGAATAAATATATTCATTAAAAGTATTCTTGTGTTTGAAATATTTTAAATTTATTAAATATATATATATATATATATATATATATTGAATTGTAAATTCAATTATAATTCTTGTATTTGTATTTAGACTTTAGACGTTTGTTCTTTATATATATATAGGCTAAACTCTCTGTTTCTCTCTCTCTCTCTCTTTCTCTCTCTCTCTCTCTCTCTCTCTCTCTCTATATATATATATATATATATATTTATGTTGTAATCCTTGGATGAATTTCTTTTTCTTGTTTCATATATACACAATTAAATGACACTTTCATAAACAAGAATTTTTAATCTATTTTTCTTAATACATTGAAGCTTTTCGCTGATTGCCAGTATCAGCATTATCAAAATTTTCAAAGTACCTTATTGATTTCAGATGTTTAATTGTATATATATATATATATATATATATATATATATATATTCTATACCAGGCTAAGTACTATAACAATATGTGTATATAGCATGTGTAAAGGATAAAAGCTTCTTATGCATGGGTTTATTTGAGACTTAAATATTTCCTCATAAAAAGTGTTCACATGATATAAAACCAATTGTGTGTGGCTGTATGTATGCAATGTATAATTAAATTGCGTGGAGTGCTATATTAGCAAGAATTGATTTGAACGCATCGCCACCAGTCGCGGACACTCCCAATTGCCATATATACATATGTTCCGGGGTTACCTCGATGCCTCTTGTTCTTCTATTTAGCTCTTCCCCGGCACCCGATTCATAATGTAACAGGGACGTAATAGTAACATATTTATGATAACCTAACCACCGCAGCGCGCGATATAATAGTGGCATCCGTATAATTTAGATTAGTCGTTTATTATAATAATGTAATTTTTTTAGAAAATCTGTGATTTTACGTCCTCAACTTGAAAATTGTTTGAAAAAATTAAGTGATAAAATCTTGCTAAGATAGGAGCGAGGTGGGCAAACAACGGAATTGCTGCACCAAAAGTAGGTAATTACTTACAGTGGTTGACTTGTTTTTAGATTAAGCCAGCCTGAAGCTATAACTGGCACACAAAAATTGTCTATCGGTTTGTATCCAAAACAATTGTCAATAATTATTAACTTACTCTGACAGATTTAATCTGTTAGAAAAAAATATCCAAAACCGGATGTTTAACATTGGAAATTTAAGTTTGGATATTTAATATGTTATTTACGTAAATAAAGTTTAAGAAATGTTAAAAGCAATAAAAATGGCAAGAGCAATGTATTTCTGCGTGCAAACTATTGAGGAAATCCATAGCAGCACGCAATTGGTTCAGAAGATTATAGTCTTGAAGTAACAGTATTGACATTCTTGTCGTATTTAGCGCACGCCAATTCAAATGACATCATTTGCATGTGCTTTCAAACGACATTACGAAGGCCAGTTTCGGTGCGTCCTGAATATTTACACAAATACAGTCTGTGTATTCGGTCACAACCTCCTTATGCTTTTATGCAATTACTTCCCGTTTTTAATATGTCGGTATAATTTCTTACTACTAATACGATGTAATTTTGTTTAATAGATAGTGTATGCCTAATTGTATTTTAATATTGACATAGTTTTAATTTTAAAAAAAATATTTTTAAAAACATGTTGAGAATATCTTTTACAAAAATTGAGGTTATTACCAGAGAGGGGTACGCTCTTTTTAGGAAATTGAGTTAAAAGCAGAAATAGATAAGGCATCAGGTACGTTTTACTGCTAGTGATATAATTGCAGTAATGCTACTTTTCGATAGATAGCAGCACTGGACCATGCATTTTGCCAATCTTTAGCATTCTTGCCAGGTGTTATTCATCCCGCTCTTAGCGCGACACTTACCTTACTGTTTCATTTCACTATCACCAGATTCTCCTTGAAAAGAGCTTATGAGCTTGGTACATGGGCAATCAATCCTGTTTCCTTCACTCGCAATAGGGATACTAACCGCATGCGCATGTGAGACGGAGGCAGCTCGCTTAGAGGTTGGCTGCCACGAAGGCTGGGCGGGTTTTAGGGGCCCAGACCCGAGTAAAAAAAAAATCTTTAGCAGTTATTATCTAACATAACACATTACTGGGAATGCTCACATTAGCTCTAACCCCTCATTAACTTATAAATGAAATTTTGTTGTCCCTTCAAATAACGGTGTTAATTATTGTTACTGAAAACATTCGTCGCTTTTTGATAGGTTTTATATATTCTACGTTTATTACAATTACCGTAAATTTTATTTAAAGATTTTTCTTATAGTCAATAAATATAAAACACATGCCCGCTCAAGCTCGTGCGTCGACACAGAGAAGAGTGATACATTTTTCTGATATTGCGTTTGAAAATAAGACATCGAAAATATGGTCGCCTAGAAAGTAATGTATTTCAAGTATTAATCCTTTATTTTCTATGATTCTATTATTGATTCTATGATTTATTATTATGATTCTATTCGATTTTTTTTTATTAATCTATTTTCTATGATTTTTAGGTAATAGCAAAATTTTCTAACATATTTATAATTTTTAAACGAATTTAAAATAAAAGACTTTTATTATAGGTTATTTTCATCCGCGGGATTTAATATAATTTTGAAAAGGAGAATTGAT
Organism: Prosapia bicincta; assembly: GCA_036971475.1. NCBI lineage: Eukaryota > Metazoa > Arthropoda > Insecta > Hemiptera > Cercopidae > Prosapia > Prosapia bicincta. The sequence continues at coordinate 325,949,903 of JBAIZL010000001.1, forward strand.
TATTTGATTGACGTCACTGAGCATGAGAGGTTTGGTTTATGTCTAGAAACAGTTTACAAATGGTCAGTTTGTTATATTGACGGAGTTGGTTTTGTTGAAGGTCGGAGCCTTTCTCTCTCATGTAGACTATCCAAAATAAGTATTCTGGAATAGTTGTATTTAATGAAATGGCTTTTTTTATCATCTTATTCCTAGTATTTTGTATTGAATGTGGTTTTATATTACGTCGTATAATTTATCTGTATTCTACATGCCTGGAATGCATTAAATGTTTATTTCCTCTAAATGTAAAGATTACAACAAAATTGTATTCTAAACAATTTCATTAGTTAAATTTTCTACCGAAATAAATTGAGCTAATTTATTTTAAAAACATATCACTTTCTCAGTTTGTCGTTTTATGTATTAAAATTTTTTGAAACATTTAAATGTTATTTACAACTTATAAAGTTGAGAAAAAATACTGTTCTCCAAAGGTATATTTATGCCTTGTCCAGCTAGTAAATATAATAATGTTACGTATGCTATTTAAAATGTGTATTAAGATTAGGTGTAATGGCGCGGCGGTTATTCTGAAGGTGGACTAGGGTGTGAGTGTAATAAAAATAGGTGTAATGACGCTCCGGTTGCTCTGAAGGTGGACTAAGGTGTGAGTGTAATGACAATAGGTGTAATGACGCTCCGGTTGCTATGAAGGTGGACTAAGGTGCGAGTGTAATGACAACAGGTGTAATGGCGCTCCGGTGGCTCTGACGGTGGACTAAGGTGTGAGTGTAATAATAATAGGTGTAATGGCGCTCCGGTAGCTCTGACGGTGGACTAAGGTGTGAGTGTAATAATAATAGGGGTAATGGCGCTCCGGTGGCTCTGACGGTGGACTAAGGTGTGAGTGTAATAATAATAGGTGTAATGGCGCTCCGGTGGCTCTGACGGTGGACTAAGGTGTGAGTGTAATAATAATAGGTGCAATGGCGCTCCGGTGGCTCTGACGGTGGACTAAGGTGCGAGTGTAATGACAATAGGTGTAATGGCGCTCCGGTGGCTCTGACGGTGGACTAAGGTGTGAGTGTAATAATAATAGGTGTAATGGCGCTCCGGTGGCTCTGACGGTGGACTAAGGTGTGAGTGTAATAATAATAGGTGTAATGGCGCTCCGGTGGCTCTGACGGTGGACTAAGGTGTGAGTGTAATAATAATAGGTGCAATGGCGCTCCGGTGGCTCTGACGGTGGACTAAGGTGTGAGTGTAATAATTATAGGTGTAATGGCGCTCCGGTGGCTCTGACGGTGGACTAAGGTGTGAGTGTAATAATAATAGGTGTAATGGCGCTCCGGTGGCTCTGACGGTGGACTAAGGTGTGAGTGTAATAATAATAGGTGTAATGGCGCTCCGGTGGCTCTGACGGTGGACTAAGGTGTGAGTGTAATAATAATAGGTGTAATGGCGCTCCGGTGGCTCTGACGGTGGACTAAGGTGTGAGTGTAATAATAATAGGTGCAATGGCGCTCCGGTGGCTCTGACGGTGGACTAAGGTGTGAGTGTAATAATAATAGGTGTAATGGCGCTCCGGTGGCTCTGACGGTGGACTAAGGTGTGAGTGTAATAATAATAGGTGCAATGGCGCTCCGGTGGCTCTGACGGTGGACTAAGGTGGGAGTGTAATAATTATAGGTGTAATGGCGCTCCGGTGGCTCTGACGGTGGACTAAGGTGTGAGTGTAATAATAATAGGTGTAATGGCGCTCCGGTGGCTCTGACGGTGGACTAAGGTGTGAGTGTAATAATAATAGGTGTAATGGCGCTCCGGTGGCTCTGACGGTGGACTAAGGTGTGAGTGTAATAATAATAGGTGTCATGGCGCAACGGTTGCTCTGACGGTGGACTAAGGTGCAAGTGTATGACAATAGTTGTAATGGCGCGGCGGTTGCTTTGAAGGTGGGCTAAGGTGCGAGTGTAATAACAATAGGTGTAATGGCGCGGTGGTTGCTCTGTAGGTGGAGTAAGGTGTAAGTGTAATAGCAATAGGTGTAATGGCGCTGCGGTGGCTAAGGTGGACTAAGGTGCGAGAGATGGCATGGATTGTCTTCCCACAAAATAGGATTTGCATCGGGTGTATTAGGGTAGTGTTTCGAAAATAATGGCATGTCAAAAGTGGAAAGTTTTCTTGGCAATTGTAGATTTAGGCCATCTAATCCTTCAAATTTTGACAAGGAAGTTTAATTGTAAGAGGCTTTTATGAGCTTTTTTCATAAAGTAAAATTTCTTCCTAACCTTAAATTTACTAATTAAAATTTTAGTAAATTGCTAGTTTTATTACATTGATAACAATTTTCTTTAAAACTGATGTTTTTTTGGGTTGTAAGTATACCGGATGTTTCCCCCGTGCTAGTTCGTACAACGCTATCGTTTCATTGCTAACCTTATTGTGTTAGCGAATTGTACATTAAGGTCGTACAATCTACTGCATTCGTTTAGTAGGAGACGTGTCTCCTAGATACACCATCCATGCAGGGAGCCGGTTGGTATTAAGGACGACACCTAAAAAGCAGCTGAGGCTCGTGACATAGGCTTAAAAGAGTGTTAAATTTTAATTATTTTAATAAGTACCTGTAGACTCCGTCTGATTCATATTACATTTTAGGTTAGTTTGTCTCTATTATTCTCGGTCTGGTCCACGTTTGGATGTTTTTCTGAAGGTACGGCGCCAACCTTGTTCAAGTTAGAAAATGTTTTTGAAGTAATATTTAAATTGAACATTTAGCTGCTTTGGCAAAATACATTAGTGTTAGTTAGTACATAGTTTAATGTTATATATAGGCTTTTAACAATCTCTGTATGCATACATACAGACTAATCAAATCTCAACTGCATAACATCAATATAGTAAATAATCTTCGTAAAGTAATTTTACTATGTAAAACGTAATAAGGTAAATATATTGGTATTATAAAACCTTCTCGATGTTTCCATTATAGAATTCTTGGCTACAGTTATTTTGCATTTAATAAAGTATTTAGATTTTTCTACCGGACCGAGTAAACATTGCTCCCAAAAGGGGAATATTAGCAGCACTACTACCGGACCGATTAAACATCGCGCGCGGAAAATATTTGAACTACTGCTACGTGCTGCTAGTATTTCCCTCATCGGCCGCAATGTGTACTCGGTCGGTAGTAGCCAGTATCATAATTATAGGCTATTGTATACACTTGATGAATCTGATTTGTCTCTTAATATCCAAATTATAGATTAACTTTTCTATTGATGAATCTTGCCTTTTTTTTAGACGATAATGTATTTCTACATCATTTCTAAAATCACGACGCATTTACAAAAGCATATAGGTCTACATTATGCATTTAATCGACGAGTTTTTATTTTAGTTAGTATCTCGATTATATTTTCGTTCCTTCTTTTATGATTATTACCTTCATTTTAGGTAATATCGTAAATTTGGCTATAGCGTATTTCTGTGATTGGTGGATGGAATTATTTTTAAATTTAGAAACTTACTATAGGCTGATGCCAGTGGTAATGTAAACGTTTATTTTGAATGAATATTTTCAAAATTAATTTGGAAAATAAAACCTTTAAATAAGAATACAACATAAATTTAGTCGCATAAAGTTGTGAAATAGTTTCTAAGATAAGTCAATGACTTAGCGATTTCCGATTTACTTATAGTGTTGTCGCTATAAAGAGATGTTTCTAGACGCGAAAACGCTTCGAGAACAAAGTAGTGAGTTCTTGACAAACGAAATGAAAGGTTAAACAGTGCTGTCCACCATCCAGACGTGCCAAGAGATACTCGGCGGTTTACATCTAAATTAATTCTGGCTTATTTTTGGCACTAGTACACAATTCGCACGGATTTGATTACGTTGCGAATGGATGTCATGTCTTTGATTGATCTTTTCGTAATGACCTACTGGATGTGATGAAGGAATGTATTTCTACACTGTGCAAGATTTGTAATTAAATGATTTTTGTTAGTAAACAGATATCTTTAAACTAATTTTCTGGGGCGGGGTTTGTGAATTTGCGGCCTATACTCTATTAGTTTTCAGATTCTTGACGTAATTTTTATTTTTAAACAGTTTATTCTTTTATTTTTAAAACTTCGGGTTATTTGGTACAGTTTTATTTAAAATGATTTAATTTTAATGCAACCAGTCATTTGCTATAAGGTTTGATTCCTATAGGTATGGTTCCGGATGATAGATATCAAAGTAACATAGACTCCGCAGACATGGTGACTTTAATAATGCATCGTGATTTGATTTATATATGCAAAGCCGCAAAATGTGACAAAGATTCCTGAAATTTATTTACTGGGAAAGTATTGATTTTATAGTTGAATAAATAATGTAATCATTATTTCTTTCCTACACTCTTTCTTCCTTTCTTTACCTCTCTCTCTCTCTCTCTCTCTCTCTCTCTCTCTCTCTCTCTCTCTCTCTCTCTCTCTCTCTCTCTCTCTCTCTCTCTCTCTCTCTCTCTCTCTCTCTCTCTTTGAATCTCGCAGTCACTCACTTTAACCTATGTACCTACTTTCTCTCTTTCTCTTTCTTCAAGTATCTTTAAGTATTCGAAAGTCAGATTAAAACCAATTGGAAAATTTATTCTTAACAATTAATTAGCCTAGGTCATTAACCTAAGGCCAGTTTTACTGGTTTGAATGCCCAGTGTAATTGCAATGTCATCGAAAACTGACCTATCCCTAAAGTGTCAAGTATCTCGATCCTATGGAAGTCAGTTTAAAATCAATTACAACACGTATACCGAACCGGCAGAGGCTAAAGTGAGTTCAATAAAATCGCATTAAAATATAATTCAGGAATAGAATTGTTTTTCGCCCGCTCGTCAACTTCAGCCAAGAAAGCTGGGTTGCGGGTTGACACCTCTCTTAAACCCAAATGTAATCAGATCTACTTCTGGCTGCATATGTCATGACACGATCCTCCCGTATCATCTCCCAAGAGGATTCATTACTCTGGGAATTAGATATATTAACAATACTTTTCATCATTTGCAGGCGATAATACCCATACTGATTGGTCGCTTTGAAACTATAATAAAAGCATAGGAAGTTATTTGTTTGAAGATCAGCCTTAATCATGTTCGTTATCTGTTTGTTAACTGGGAACTTTCTACACTGCAGTATTGTTACCTGATTTGTACACAGTAGTAAATAACGAGGCAATAGCATCACCGACAGATCAGGGTTAACTGGGAACTTTCTACGCTCCAGTATTGTTACCAGATTTGTACACAGTAGTAAATAACGAGGCAATAGCATCACCTCCAGATCAGGGTTAACTGGGAACTTTCTACACTGCAGTATTGTTACCAGATTTGTACACAGTAGTAAATAACGAGGCAATAACATCACCGACAGATCAGGGTTAACTGGGAACTTTCTACACTCCAGTATTGTTACCTGATTTGTACACAGTAGTAAATAACGAGGCAATAGCATCACCGACAGATCAGGGTTAACTGGGAACTTTCTACGCTCCAGTATTGTTACCAGATTTGTACACAGTAGTAAATAACGAGGCAATAGCATCACCTCCAGATCAGGGTTAACTGGGAACTTTCTACACTGCAATATTGTTACCAGATTTGTACACAGTAGTAAATAACGAGGCAATAGCATCACCGACAGATCAAGGTTAACTGGGAACTTTCTACACTGCAGTATTGTTACCAGATTTGTACACAGTAGTAAATAACTAGGCAATAGCATCACCGACAGATCAGGGTTAACTGGGAACTTTCTACACTGCAGTATTGTTACCTGATTTGTACACAGTAGTAAATAATGAGGCAATAGCATCACCGACAGATCAGGGTTAACTGGGAACTTTCTACACTGCAGTATTGTTACCTGATTTGTACACAGTAGTAAATAACGAGGCAATAACATCACCGACAGATCAGGGTTAACTGGGAACTTTCTACACTCCAGTATTGTTACCTGATTTTACACAGTAGTAAATAACGAGGCAATAGCATCACCGACAGATCAGGGTTAACTGGGAACTTTCTACGCTCCAGTATTGTTACCAGATTTGTACACAGTAGTAAATAACGAGGCAATAACATCACCGACAGATCAGGGTTAACTGGGAACTTTCTACACTGCAGTATTGTTACCTGATTTGTACACAGTAGTAAAAAACGAGGCAATAGCATCACCTCCAGATCAGGGTTAACTGGGAACTTTCTACACTGCAGTAATGTTACCTAATTTGTACACAGTAGTAAAAAACGAGGCAATAGCATCACCTCCAGATCAGGGTTAACTGGGAACTTTCTACACTGCAGTATTGTTACCCTATTTGTACACAGTAGTAAATAAAGAGGCAATAGCATCACCTCCAGATCAGCGTTAACTGGGAACTTTCTACACTGCAGTATTGTTACCAGATTTGTAAACAGTAGTAAATAACGAGGCAATAGCATCACCTCCAGATCAGGGTTAACTGGGAACTTTCTACACTGCAGTATTGTTACCTGATTTGTACACAGTAGTAAATAACGAGGCAATAACATCACCGACAGATCAGGGTTAACTGGGAACTTTCTACACTCCAGTATTGTTACCTGATTTTACACAGTAGTAAATAACGAGGCAATAGCATCACCGACAGATCAGGGTTAACTGGGAACTTTCTACGCTCCAGTATTGTTACCAGATTTGTACACAGTAGTAAATAACGAGGCAATAACATCACCGACAGATCAGGGTTAACTGGGAACTTTCTACACTGCAGTATTGTTACCTGATTTGTACACAGTAGTAAAAAACGAGGCAATAGCATCACCTCCAGATCAGGGTTAACTGGGAACTTTCTACACTGCAGTAATGTTACCTAATTTGTACACAGTAGTAAAAAACGAGGCAATAGCATCACCTCCAGATCAGGGTTAACTGGGAACTTTCTACACTGCAGTAATGTTACCTAATTTGTACACAGTAGTAAAAAACGAGGCAATAGCATCACCTCCAGATCAGGGTTAACTGGGAACTTTCTACACTGCAGTAATGTTACCTAATTTGTACACAGTAGTAAAAAACGAGGCAATAGCATCACCTCCAGATCAGGGTTAACTGGGAACTTTCTACACTGCAGTATTGTTACCTGATTTGTAAACAGTAGTAAATAACGAGGCAATAACATCACCGACAGATCAGGGTTAACTGGGAACTTTCTACACTGCAGTATTGTTACCCTATTTGTACACAGTAGTAAATAAAGAGGCAATAGCATCACCTCCAGATCAGCGTTAACTGGGAACTTTCTACACTGCAGTATTGTTACCAGATTTGTAAACAGTAGTAAATAACGAGGCAATAACATCACCGACAGATCAGGGTTAACTGGGAACTTTCTACACTGCAGTACTGTTACCTGATTTGTACACAGTAGTAAATAACGAGGCAATAGCATCACCTCCATATCAGGGTTAACTGGGAACTTTCTACACTGCAGTATTGTTACCAGATTTGTAAACAGTAGTAAATAACGAGGCAATAACATCACCGACAGATCAGGGTTAACTGGGAACTTTCTACACTGCAGTACTGTTACCTGATTTGTACACAGTAGTAAATAACGAGGCAATAGCATCACCTCCAGATCTGGCTTAACTGGATAACGTTAAAAAATATTGTAATATGAAAGTGAATATTTTGTATCCCCTACTCAGATCGGGCAGGAATAATCCAGTTGCATTGGGAAATACTGTCGGAGCGAGTATATTACGCGGCAATTATGAATATTGAGCTTGCTTGATGTAGCGCTTTCGAAATATTAATGTAGTTGGAAAATAATAATGAAATTCAACCATTTAAGTCAAGATGAATAGAATAGATACAAGATAACAAAATATTATGGGAAGTTGAATTTTGTATACTCCCAATTCAATATAAATATACGGTTCCTTGTAGGTTTGTCATTACAATTAACGAAACAAACAATAGGGTCGTACACCCTACAAATAAGCCATAAATATTTTATAGCTGCTGTACCACAAATATTTCAATGCGTGTAATGTTTATATCCATAGGAATTTAGTGTTCACGGTTCCTTATAGATTTTTTCATAACAAAAAACCTACGGGCACGTAATCCCATGCCCTATTTACTTTCCGCTATTAAATGATCTGTAAACTCGATACATTAAGTCTTAAAATATCAGTAATACAAATACTTCAAAGAATTACATATTCACATTCGTAGGAATACTGTCTTGATCGTTTCTACGTATATTTACTTATCGGAAGAAGTTTAAAAATACACCAATCCTAGGGATTTACATCTGTTGTGAAACTTTCTGAAACACTTGTTTTTGTTCAGTTCAATTTCAGTCCAAGTTCATTTAAGAACACAACACATTTACAGTCTTTGTTTTTATTTGTCTCTACATACAACACTTTCTCTCTCTCTCTCTCATACACACACACACACACACACACACACACACACACACACACACACACACACACACACACACACACACACACACACACACACACACACACACACACACACACACACACACACACACACACACACACACACACACACACACACACACACACACACACACACACACACACACACACACACACACACACACACACACACACACACACACACACACACACACACACACACACACACACACACACACACACACACACACACACACACACACACACACACACACACACACACACACACACACACACACACACACACACACACACACACACACACACACACACACACACACACACACACACACACACACACACACATACACACACACACACACACACACACACACACACACACACACACACACACACACACAGTGTAAAAAAATTATTTTGCTGACTATTGGCATTAGCGATTATTTTTGGATTTGTTTGCAAGACAATTTGTTACAAAATTTTTAAAAACACTTTAAATATGCAGTAGTGTATACTATATACTAAAATTTGTTTACCGTTTGAAAACGATGTTGAAAAGTTACATACAAATAGTCCCCTGCCTGGAAAAGTTGCAAATATTGGTTATTATGAAATTAGGAGCCGAACATATACACAAAGCAAAGAGATGGATTATTTTAAATATCATATTAATTCAAAACTCTCAATAGGAAATTCAAATATTACACCCTTATCTTCAAGATTAATTTCTTATAAAACGAGTTTAGGCTAAACTGAAAGTTAATATAAATATACGTAAACACAGTGAAGTATGCTTGATTTCGTTTGGAGGAAGCTTCATATTTGAGAAATATAACTTATTAAGAACGCCTAAATGGACCAACCATTTGATTATATCCATGAGAAAATTCTTGTAACAGAGGATGACGTTTCTCTTTAAATAGATTTATTATACTCAGTATTTTTGTGTGTAGAACTGCAGTTTATGGAAAGTTTAAAGTTTGCTTTTAAGAGCTTTTATATTAAATAAATAAAACATCCTAACCACAAATTAACTTTTCATTAACTTTAATCTTGTGATTCCTCCGAAAAGAATTGATTAGCGACCGAAACATCATTATAATTGAAGTAATTAAAACCTATTTCTGATTATTATGAGATTCTTCTGATGATGATTGAAATAGAAATGTACATTATTAATTACATAATTAAAAAGATGATTTGTGCTCAAGAGATACGGCACAGTAGCTGATTTTTTACATTTCAATAGTATATTTTCATTTATGTTATGAAAATATTTATTTGAGCTCAAGAGGAAATTCCTTCGATGAGAGGTGCTCTCCAATCGAAGTGTACGTTATGATTTACCTAATTAAAAAGTTTATTTATAGCAAAGAGATATTTCGTTGGAGCTGATTGTGTAGCACTTCTATAGTTCATTATTATTTAAGTTGTGTAAACGTTTCTTTGAGGTTAAAAGAAGATTCCTCTGTAGAGAGTTGCTGAGCGATCGAGGTGTACATTATGGTTTATTTAATTCAAATGTTTTTTGTAGTTAAGAGATTTCATTTATTTGATAAAAGTACCTACAGTTGATATACACTATTGTTACCTTGTTATATCTTGCAAGCCTTTTTTGTATAAACTGATGTCAAGAGAAAAAATTATGTTCACTTGAAAGGCCAATTTTTTAAATTTGATATTTACTTAAATGAGGTCAATTTTTAATCATTCATAAACCTACGTTTTATTTTAAACATTATAATGGGGTAAAATTGTATTTAATTACCAACATTTTCCCTTAGGGTATAATTCAGCTCTAAGCCCCCCGAATGCCAATTAACAAATCCTCCCTCCACCCCAGTAGATATTTCGGGTTGCGCAATTGATATTAATTGAATATATAAACCTGTGCTCGAGTCCTACACATCTGTCAAAACCTGGAATGAACGCGATCGCTTACAATAAACAGGTGTTGCGTGCCAGTTGTCTGCTATTCTTATAGTAGAGGCTCGCTGTTGTATCACGGTCAGAAGGAAAGGGTGCTGAAATAGAATTAAAGAATAGAATAGTCTAATTAAAAATTAAATGTAATAAAAGAACCACTTGGCAATCTTTGCATTGCCTCCGATACTTGAACGTTCTTAACAATTAAAGAATCGTTTTAAATGTTGCAAATTATTGCTATTCTTATAGTAGAGGCTCGCTGTTGTATCACGGTCAGAAGGAAAGGGTACTGAAATAGAATTAAAGAATAGAATAGTCTAATTAAAAATGAAATGTAATAAAAGAACCACTTGGCAATCTTTGCATTGCCTCCGATACTTAAACGTTCTTAGCAATTAAAGAATCGTTTTAAATGTTGCAAATTATAAATCCAACTTGCATGTTATGCATGTTGATTATTAAAATCTTTATGCATTTATTACCGTCATACAAACATATCTATACTGGGAAAACGTACACGTTTATCAAGCATTCTTTACGTAAAGCCCCACTATGCTATACTGCATTACTATTTAGCTATGTTGAAATATTGCGACAAAATATCCAGTTAGGTTAGATTTCTTTATACAAAAATAATAAATTTCCCACATAAACTAGTTAGGGCTACTACCGCCTCCATTTTCGTTGGACTTCCAGTGTCATACGGAGGCCTGTCATGAGACGTTCGTAAATTGAAGTTGGTTTTTTGAATAATCAGACCATTTTTACCGACTACTTTGTAAAGTTAGATTGTAATATATCAGTTTAGTAATGTAGTATAACGTAATGTAATATAATTTAATAGTAAATGCAGTACTCTGTTTTATTAAGAAGCATTAATTTTATTAACTTTGAGTTTATTGGTAAGTGGAAATTGTTTTGTTATTCTGTGTTCAAATTGTAATAACTATTTGGGTAGTTAGAGGCAGAATTGGTTAGTTTTCATTTTAAAAAAAATCGACATAAGCAGAAATGGGTGTGAGCAGTAACGTGTACGTTTGACTGCCAGAGTGGTCTAATTGCAGTTATATTAATTTTTGATAGATAGCAGCACTGAAACTTATGGGATAATTCCGAAGGATTCAGATGACGCTGGACCACATTCTGAGGGGCGCAGGTTTTCCCCAACGGAAGTACCAATTTTGTCTTACACGCCGCTTTAGTTTCGAGTGGGACAGAGTGAGACCGAGTTGCAACGGTGGGACCAATTCCATCGCACCTGGAGAGAGCTGGAGCTGTCGCCAGATTCCGTCTTACCACTGGCCATGATTATCTCCAAGCACACCTTTATCGCATTGGTTTCGCTGAGGACATTTCCCCCTTATGTAACACAATAAGAATGGATGGCGATCACCTGCAGCACTGCCCTGAACTCTCGACCTTCTACCCGACGACCTGACGATACTATACTGGGAGGCTCGGCGTCGAATGGCCCAACAGCCACGGACGGGCGTTGGCTAAATAAATAAATAGTTTCGAGTAGGCAGCAGAAGTGCATGTCATTCCTCACTAACAAAATAATACCCCTCTTTATCCCTTAGCATATCCAAACCCCTTGTGTCCCTGTATGATCTGTCGCGGTGATTTTCCTAATAGGGTTTTCTTGTCAGTTTTTTTCATCCCGCCCTTACGCGACACTTAACCGTTCTGATTCATTTCACTATCTCCTAATTCTCCATGGAAAGAACTTATCAGCTTGGTATATAAGCAGTTTGGTATCTATCCCGAGTCCTTCACACGCGGTAGGGATACTAACCGCATGTGAGACGGAAGCAGCTCGCTATAGCAAGTTTGTCACTTTGGCGGAATTTGGGGGTCCAGATCTGGGGACCCAATGGACCAAACAAAACAGGTAAAAATCTAATGCATTTTCCAATGTTTAACACTTGTCTAACGTTAGAGCATCAACGTTGAGATGTCACTCTGACTCAAATGGCTTCATTTATGGTTACATTCGAAGTAACATTTTGCTCGTTTATTACGTAATTAAATGTAAATTGTAAAAACGAAAAAATCGAAGTTGACTCGCTTCTTAATAACTGTCTAAATAACCTTTAAAAAAAGTGAAAAATTGAAAGATATTAAAAATTATGTATATTTAATAAATTGTCATGTATCGACCGCATACGGTAACTTCTAATAAACAGATACTTCTATTAAACTGAAGGTTCATTATTCTTCGCTAAATGAAAGGCTCGCTAGGAAAATTCTCATATCTGTTTCTGATAGATAATGTGCTTTTTATAACATGCCGTAAACTTTGCAGCTATATCTTTGCAGTGTAATATAATATAGGTCTCTGTTTTAATAGGAAACATAGCATTTATACAGTTTCTAGTGTCACTGATTTCAGAATATGTTATGTTGTTAAAACAAAGAATAAGTTATGTCTTATTATACAAACATATTTAAATAATAGTTTTTCTAACTTCAAGCATCTTTACCTAAGCGGAAGGTGTTGAGGTCCATATGAGTGTCAGCTGATATCAGTTTATTGCTAAGTATGCAAAAGTTGTCTTCCTTACGTGTGTTGTGCTTCGTTACTGTATAATTATGTTTTTTACGTAACTCTATTACAAATAGCCATAAAGTATAACAGTATAAAAAGTTACTTAAGATATGGCGTATAACATAGTACGGTAATGCATAAAGAATTACTTGATAAAGGAGTACGTTTAATAAAGTAATGTTTCTGTGACGAATTTAACGTACGTTTACCACTACTTATGGGTTGAAAGATTTAAAAGGACTTTTCACTTTTTTAGAATGTATTTTTATGTAACATGAAAACATGTCAAAAATCGGAGGCAGTGCAATGTTTGACACAATTCTAAAAACTAAATACTAAAATAATTTCATTATACAATATTTAATTTAAACAATTACAAATGATCGACTTGGTGTGTATTTAGCTATGGTAAGTGCACTGCCTTAGCCGGACAAATCAGAACATGAT